>JAABOM020058294.1:0-14106 GCA_011800125.2 Solanum clarkiae | reverse complement strand
GAAATTTAAGTTGAATAAAATGCACACTTGGTCCCAAATAATTTTTTCCAAATTGGACCAATTGAGGATTTACGATTTTTAATTCCCAAGAATAATTAAAACAAATTCCACTTGACTTAAATCTTAAAATAAATACTTAAATCCCGAATTGTTCAAAATCTCCAATATTCGTCCGAAATTCACAAGTATTCCCAATGTTCAAAATTACGGGTTCTAACATTTACCTAAGAACTTTGTATTACAGAAACTTCTCATGTTACTCGTAACCCTTTTTCTGAAATAATTTCTAAATAAAGGTTCTTTATTTTGTTGCTAAAAGGTCCACTTGCTTTTAGATAACTTGCACCTATTTTACATGGTCTATTACTTCTTTTGTTTCTCACGTAATTGTGCGCCATTAATATGATCACCATGGATGTGCAACTACGTACTACTTTATATTGAGTAACAAATTTTACATGAATAGACAAGAGTAAAACAGCCCAAAGATCTCCTGCCTTCCTATTATCTTTACACAACAATTTCATTCTTTGTTAAGTCATCAAGTTTTATTTATTTTTTTTCACTTTTGAGCAACCATATAGAGAGGGTAATTTAAAATTTTGTTTTCTTACCCACTGACCATATACAAGGCCATCTTAAACACTAGGCCACTAGAGCATTGCTTAGGGCCCTATAATTTTGGGGATCCCCATTTTTTAAAAAAGTATTTATGCATATTATTTAAAAAAATTGTATTTTTTTTTTTAAAAAAAAAACAGCCGCTAGTATTCCTCACTTTCCCAAGGAATGGAATAAGTCCTCAAGCACGCAGCTGGTCGACATGCCTGCTTGAGCAGCTTGAGGGTACATTCATAATTTTCTTATGGTTCTTCTGCTTTAGTTTGTCTTATTTTTTGTGTTAAAAAATGTTATTAATCATGATAATTCGTGACTTAAAATATTTCTAAAAGAACATATTCTTTAAGAGCATAAAAGATACCATAAAATAATTGACAACTTAAAATATTTTTAAAATAAATAAAAATTTTAATTTATTATTAAGATTAATCCATCTACATCACATAAAGTAAAACAAAAGAAGAACTAAGCAACAAAAATTCGATTGATTATTAAAATTAATCTATCGACATCACATAAAATGGAACAAAAAAAGTAGCATGTATTATTTAATTAGAAAATTACGTAAAAAGTATTGTAAATCTAGATATTTGACAATAAGAATATATCTACATATAAAAATTTTAAAAATGCTATAAATCACAAGAATTAACAACTTCCATATTTAAAAGTGTAATATACATCACAGTAATTGAAAAATTAAAAATCAAAAGACATAAAAGAAAATTTGACTTTCGAAATTTTAGTAGTGCCACATGAATTGGGACAAAAGGAGTAACATATATTATTTGAAAATTAGGTAAAACCGTACTATAAGTCATAATATTAATAATTTAAATTATTTAAAAATTATATTAAAATTTTAATTAACTCTCTAAATTCTATTTATGTCACTTAAATTAAAATAAAAAAATAACAGATATTGGGCCCGTGATAGCATGGACACCGATGTCTAGTTACTCTATAAATTACACTGCTAGTGTTTCATAATTAATATAGTCTCTAATAGATTTCAAGTTATACTTACAATACACGAATTAAATTTTAAGTCTGTTAATATATATATATACATATACATGTATATTCGAAGATTTCACATGGTACTTTTATCAATCTGATTTATTTCATACTTTTCGTTCAATGAGAAAATGGGTCAAATTCTATAGGATCAAACCTATGGGACTTAAGGAATGATATAAAAAAAAAGAGAGGGAAAATATTCATATTAAATAAATATGAAGTAGAAGAACCCAGATTCCAAATAAACAAATTCAAACTTGAAAAGGATCTTCCTTATTCTTGAAGAATAAGGGGCTAAAGGATTGATCAAGAAAGATCTTTTGTTCTTCTTATATATAAGATCGTGATTGGATCCGCGTACGTTTGGTAAAGAGAATAATCTTATCCTTTGAGAATAATAAAAAATGTACAGTTATAGATGTATACATATAGATGTTTACATATATATGTGTGTGTGTGTGTGTGTATGTGTGTGTGTGTGTGTGTGTGTGTCACGACCATGGCGAATGAGAACCCAAGAGTCCACAAACAAGCCTCATAGTATCCATATTCATATCATCAGTTCGGAAGCATATAAAAGACAGTAAACACATAGTTCTAAAGGACGGGATAGTAGGATTCACGCTATATGGATATCATAGGGATAGGAATTAACATGGATTCATATAACTCATAGCACATAAAGACTAAGGGGCAGGTAAATATCACTCACTCTATTGGGGAAATACGTGGCTTAGGATCTTCCATATTTTCATATTATAATACACATAATCAATTCATAATAACCATATCCAGTAGATAGCCATAGCCATAAGCATATCTCCGAATACAACCATACAAGAGTCTACAAGATGTCCAACAATACCTCTAGTCATAGAATAGAACGGGGGCAAAGACATGTCCCGAGCTCACCCTCAAAGTAAAATAGAACATAAGCAGAAGCAAAATAAGGTAGATAGGTGCTGGTGTGTCCTTGGAAGATAGGACTCACCACAACACTTTCTCAACTCCGAACTAGCCGTCAAATGGTGGATGAATGTAGTCTCATGTCCCTACATGATTAGATCATGTAAGCAAAAAATATGCGTTAGTATGTTTGAATGTTCTAAGTATGTGGACATACAATGCATATGACTTATCAAACATGCATTCAATGTGAGATGACAAGAAACATATATAGAATAAAGTATATAACAAAGAAGAGTAATATATGATATGCCATGAAATCTAAGATGCATGAAACGCTATAATGCTCATATATAGTAGGGATGTGACCATAACCAACATCTCAAACTCATGCAAGCTATTACATGAATTTGCCAATGTATACCTCCCATTGAGTGAGAGAAGATTATTTGCCAAAGATAATCTACACCACACCTTATGACCTGATCATTTCGATGTGATGGCCACCTTCTTAAAGACCTAATTATTTCAAAAGGATTTTCATATAATATCATATCATATCATATCAAATGTCTAACCCTTCCTTATGACCCAGTCATTTTGGTACCATATACTTATGCTGACACATAGTTCAAAGAAAGGAGAGGACCCTTGGGGATAGCCCTGACGCCCCCAATCCATCTTGTGCTAAGTCCTCATCCCATAAAAATACCTATACATATACATGCTTTCAAAAGAGGCACACATCATTGCAAATTATTTTAATGCATTCTTGGGCTTAAAAGCCAATCATTCTTCATAATCATTCATATAGTGCTAAAAAGCCAAATCATAATTCAATCCATACTTTTCATGAAAAAGAATAGATCATTTGCTTATAAAAATATGGTGCAAACACCCAATATGCTCAAAGAGCCAACAACAATAGATACTCATTTGATCACATTCTTGTCATAAACTATTTTCATAAACATATGTGGGCTTAACCCACCGAATCATTTTCATCAAAATTCCAATGCTCATGAATGCATATGTCATGAATGATATGAGAATAACATTGACAATAGAGACTCAAGCTTAAATAAAAAATACAATATGAAATTCAAGTAAATCATAAGTAAAATCCACATTCAAAATCACAATTTACATTACCCAAGCCTAAATCAAACTTTAAAGAGACCAGACATATTCAAATCTTCACAATATTCATGCAATTAACCATATCAGGGACTAAATCACTTTAAAATCAACAACAAAATATAACCCATATCTCAATTGAACCAAATAAACGATAATCTTAAAAATTCATAATTAAAGTAAGTCTAATTTCATGAAAAATCAAAGTAAAAGAGTTTGGGGTCTTTAATTTGGTTGCAAAAGAACATGAATCAATCAAACATACCTTTAGTTCACCAAGAAGAAATAAGAAGAATTTGATGAAGAAAAGAGCATTTCCTTGATTCCCAAGCTAAGCTTTCACTAGAGTCTTTGAGAGCAGTTCTTAAGAGTGAGATTGACTATAATTCTAAGTGTGAGAATAAATTTGGATGAAAGAAGAAGAGTATAATCCATTTGAATGTCTTTAGATAAAATAAAAAGTCACAAAAGACCATTAGGACTAGCCAACATTACAAGAACGTCATTAATGAAATGGAAATAAAAATTGTTGCTAGGGGTTTCGTACAAGGGTCATATGGTATGTATAAAGGCACATGGACGGTATACCCTTCCGCGAAACCATCCTTAGAAATTTCTCACTGACAAAGTTTCGAGACGGTGATTCTACTTAGAAAAGTTTCATACCAGCATCCATACAGAGGGCCTCATAGCCCATGAAGAGGTAAATGGTCTGTGAGAGGTTCATGTGGTGCAAGCCTTAGCCAAAAACGTGGTTTTCAAGGCCAAGGCCACTTCACACAAGCCTCCACATGGGCCATAAAGTGCCACATGGATCGTGTGGGGTTCATGTGGTGCGTCCTTGGTCATGAACTCCAAGTTAAGTCAAACACTTGATACATAGAGACAAGGGTCACCTCAAGGCCCCTCCACACGACTCATGGTGAGCCACATAGCCCTTGGAGGTGCCCATAAGGCATCACCTTAGTCAGAAACTTTTTGGAACCAAATTCCAAGCGCGTTAAGTTCACACCACATGCGGGTCCTTACATCATCTCCCCCTTGGGAACATTCATCCTCAAATGTGCTAGAATAAGGCTTGAAAGGCTTGACTTAGAACATGATATATCCAAACACGAGATGCAATGCATATTTCATTACTTGAAAAATCATAAAGTCATTAAAACTCATATCCACATCTTTAAATCATCCAAAACATTTTTAAATCACTATCGTGCACATGAATGCATGTCATGACATGAAACTCAAGAGTGAAAGAATTAGGACCACTTGGAATAGGAAGAACCTAATACCTTAGGCTTGAGTAGATTGGAAAAGATTGGGATATCGCTTCATCATGTCCAAATCCACCTCCTGTGTAGCACTCTCCACTTATTGATTTCTCCAAAGCACCTTAACCGAAGCCACATCCTTGTTGCGAAGCCACTTTAATTTCCTGTCCAAAATCTCAACTGGGACTTTCTCACAATAAAAGTTCTCTTCAACCTCAACACTTCCAAATGCATAATAGTACTAGAATCACCAATCAATATCCTTAACATAGACACATGGAAAACTGATGTTGCCCAAGTTACACCTCCTTTTTAAGGATAAAATGGTCATTGTCAAGAAACATAACCTAATCAATGTTAGGGTCGAACCAAGGAAATTCTGTAAACTTAGAAGAATTCAATTGATGCAATTTGAGTGATTAACCAACTTATCTCCCCAAAGGGCGGGAGGGGGGGTATGATAATAACAAGTAAAGAGTAATCCTAATCTAACACAAGTGTTTAAAAAATATGGAGAGAAACTAGGGTATTGTATTCCTGATGATTCCTTAACTCAGTATCACCAGATAACCTAATTCTTTTTTAGTTTGTAACATGCAGGACAATAAGTTTAGTTCACCAAACCCTTTGGTCTAGGTGAGACTTGGCCCATCTCGCAGTGTGAAATTACTAACCCTTACTCATTTGTCCTAGTACAACCTCCTCTTGGCCCGGTTCGATTAATTAGATGAGAAGACATCAATCGAATCCTGTTAATTAATCACTTTTCCTATTCATTACTACCTTGGTCCAGTGAGTAACACTAGGCGGGTTCTAATGTTGGCCACCATCAGAAAACATGCAAAACGAAGAAAGTTAATTAATACATGTATGCACACTTTTCAAGAATTATAAATTTTCTGATTTTACCTTGTTAGTTCTTCATGGTTCCCACAACCTTAGTTATGGATTTAGCTACTCATGATTTGTGTAGATGCAACACTTATGAATTTAACATAGTAGATCACTTACACTAAAGAATTAAGCACAAGTAAATCCAAGCTTCAATGAGAATCACAAGATTGTAATTAGAAGATCAAATCATAGTTTACAAGTGTTTCTCAAAACTGTCCAACGTTTTCTCTACTTTATCTCAATATTTTTCTGCCAACTGTTCGAACTCTCTCAGAAAAATAACCTAAAAACCTATTTATAATGATTAAAATACAAATACTGAATAAAATAGGATAACTGGATCGACACATTTCATGAACTGCTTTACAGACTGTATTGTGTTCTACGACTCATATATCGGGCTTCCGTAATATGTTGCTGCAAATTTGGACTTGTGCTCTACGATACCCCTCTATGGCCTGTAGGGGGTTTCGTCTGATGAAACTTCAGAAAGTCCTCCTTCTCTGATCCTCGGGGCACGAGACTTGATATATGACTCGTAAAATAGTTCATGACCCATCTGCATGTTCATAGAACAAACTTTAGAAAACCTCCCCTCACTCAAATTGTACAAGAAACCTCCTTCTAGACCGTGGAATGCTCTATGCCCGTAAAGGGTCTCGTACATCCTCAAAATCAGCAACTTCTGCATAATCTTCCCAAAATCAATGCCAACACTGAAATCCTGCAAAGCAAACACAAAAACATATAAAACCTATTGATATCGCATTGAGAACATACAAAATTAAGTGTTAGATATCAAAAGTATTGTATTTTGACAGTATATCAAAAATCGGGTGAATAGAACTCAAATCCAGAGGCAAAAACAATCTATAAGCCACATTCCCGATCTGCTCAACAATCTCATATGGACCTACATACTGGGACTCAACTTTCCTTTCTTACCAAAATGCATTACACCCTTAATGGGTAAGACCTTCACATACACCCAATCACCAATATGAAACTCAAGATCCCTCTTCCTAACATCTGAATAAGACTTTTGGTGAGTTTGAGCTGTCTTCAACATTTCCCTAATCATTTTCACCTTCTCCATAGCCTCCAATACTATATCCTGGCCAATCAAAGTCATCTCTCCCAACTCAAACCAACCCACTAGTGATCTACATCTCCTACCATACAAAACCTCAAATTAAGTCATACCAATGCTAGCATGAAAGCTATCGTTATAAGAAAACTTGATGAGTGGTAGATGATCATTCCAATTACCCTTGAACTCCAACACACAAGCCCTTAACAAATCCTCCAGAGTTTGAATTGTCCTCTTGGATTATCAATCAATTTGAGGATAAAAAATGGTACTTAACTTCAACTTGGTGCCAATTTCTCTTTGAAACGACCTCCAAAAGTGAGATGTAAGTTGGGTGTCATGATCTAATATGGTAGACCTAGGCACACCATGCAACAACTCTTTGATGTACAACCTTGTATAATCTTCGGCACTAAAGGTAGTCTTTACCGATAGGAAATGAGCCGATTTAGTCATCCGATCAACAATAACCCATATTGAATCAAATTGATTTCGAGTTTGGAGCAAATCAATCACAAAATCCATGTTCATATCTTCGCGTTTCCAAGTAGGAATCTCAATATCTTGAGTCAAACCACTAGGCCTTTGATGTTCTATCTTTACTTGTTGATAATTAGGACATTCAGATATAAAGTTGGCTATCTTTCTGCATTCCATGCCACCAATACACTTCCCTCATGTCCCCGATACATTTTGATTGATCCCTGGTGAATAGAATAATGAGAGTTATAGGCTTCACTCATAATCACACCTCCTAAGATCATCAACATCTAGGACATACAACTAGTCTTGATATCGAATCACACTATCTCCCTCTTAGGAGAAAACGTCTATCATATTTTCGGCAACCAGATTCTTCCACTCAACCAAAGATGGGTCTAAATCTTACTTAGCCTTGACATCAACAACCAGAGAAGATTTAACCTCATTCTGAACATGAATGCCACTATCATTAAAGTTGGCCAACCTAATACCCAACCTAGCCAAATGGTGAACATCTTTTTTCAACTCCTTATTCCCTTCATCAACATGGGCTACGCTTCCCATAGATAACCTACTAAGAGCATCGGCTATAATATTTGCTTTGCCGGGATGATATTGCACATTCATGTCATAGTCTTTAAGGAATTCCAACCACCTTCTTTGCCTAAAATTAAGACTCCTTTGGGTGAACACATATTGCAAACTCTTGTGATCAGTGAAAACATCCATATGAACTCCATACAAATAATATCTCCAAATTTCCAAAGCAAACACCATCGCCGCTAGCTTAAGATCATGAGTCAGGTAACTATGCCCGTGTACATTCAATTACCTTGATGCATAAGCTATTACCTTACTATGTTGCATAAGCGCACAACCTAACCCAATACGAGAAGCATCACAATATACTGCAAACCCATCTAAGCCATTCGGTAGAGTCAATACAGGAGCCGGTGTAAGTCGATCCTTCGAAGTCTGTAAACTCTTCTCACATTCATCTGACCATACAATCTTGGCCTTCTTTTGAGTCAACTTGGTTAGTGGAGATGCAATAGATGAAAAACCTTCAACAAACTTTCTATAATAACTAGCCAACCCAAGAAGTTTCAAATATCCGAAGGGGTCAATGGTCTAGGCCAATTCTTCACAGCCTCAATCTTCTTTGGGTCAACCTTAATACCATCATCGGAGACCAAATGACCGAGAAAAGCTACTTCACCCAATCAAACTCACATTTACTAAATTTAGCATACAATTGCTTCTCCCTCAAAGTCTGAAGAACCAACCTCAAATGATCTATATGCTCCCTCATACTTTGAGAATAAATAAGAATATCATCGATGACGACAATCACAAAACTATCAAGAAATCAGCCGAAGCACTACTCGAGGCAAACGACGTCACCACAAATTTGAAATGCCCATATCTAGTTCGAAAAGCCATTTTGAGGATGTTATGCTCCCTAACCTTCAATTGATGATAACCAGAGTGAAGGTTAATCTTTGAGAAATGGGTATCCCCTTGAAGTTGATCAAACAAGTCGTCGATCCTTGGCAACAATTATTTATTTTTGATGGTTACCTTATTCAATTGCCTATAATCAATACACATCCAAAGAGACCCGTCTTTCTTTCTTACAAATAACACCGAAGCATCCCATGGAGATATACTTGGCCTAATGAAGCCTTTCTCCAACAAGTCTTTCAATTGATCATTCAACTCTTTCACTCAGTCGGTGTCATATGATAAGGAGGAATAGAGATAGGTTGAGTATTCGGGAGAAGATATATGCCAAAGTCTACTTCCCTTTCAGGAGGAATACCGAGAAAATCTTCGGGAAACACATCCGAAAACTCATTCACCATCGGGACCGATTCAAGAGTAGGTGACCTAGATTTCAAATCATTGATCATTACAACATTATATATACACCCCTTTGAAATCATCTTTTGGCCCTTGACGTAGGAAATAAACCAACTTTTAATAGTGGAGTCACTACCCTTCTATTCAAGGACGGGCTCATCCGAAAATTGGAACTTAACCTTTCGGGTTCATCTATAGAAGCATATGAAACCTGCAGCAAATCCATCCTGAGAATAACATCAAAATTAAATATCTCATGTTCCACAAGATCACATGGGAAGACTTTATGCAAAAGAGAGAAAAGATAACCTCGATAAACTCTTCAGGCAACAACAGATTCACCCACGGGAGTATAAACTGAAAAAGGCTCCCTTAGAATTTCAGGGCTCAAACTAAACTTAACAACCAAAAAAGAGGAGTCACAAAAAATAAATTTTCACCTATATTAAGCAAAGCAAAATCATTAAAATCGAAGATTTTAACATACCAGTCACAACATCCGCAGTTTCCTTAACTTCAGGACGAGCATGCAAAGCATAGAACTTCTTGTGTCTTGGGGCACCACCTTGTGGAACTCTTTGTTGGACTTGATCAACTTGGGCCACTTGACCTTGATCCTTCTGAGTAACTTTAGGACAATCAACAACCTTGTGGTTCTTATCACGATATCTATAGCATGCACCCAACTATTTCCAATAAGCACCCACTTGAATATTTCCACACTTCTCACACCAGGGAAATAATGGCTCACCACTACTCGGTGCATTGGGAGGAGGCATCCTAGTATTGGCAACCCTTGCATTAGAAACTAGGCCCTGTTGGAAGCTACCATAACCACCACCCTTAGAGTTGGAGAACCCATAATCATAACGGGCCCTCTTAGAATCATGCACCCTCTTCTCCTTGAGTTTTTCTCCCTCAATCTATTCAGTATTTGTCATGAGTCTAAAGATGTCCATATCGCAAATAAGCGTAGCCATATGACATTCCTTCATAGCCAAATTGGAGATAGAAGAAATAAACTTGTGCATTCTTACACGGGGATCAACCACAAGCATAGGAGCATACTTTGAGAGCTTAGTGAACTTGAGGGAATAGTCCTTCACACTCATTCCATGTTGTTTGAGGTTGATGAATTCTATCATCTTAGCTTTCCTAAGTTCAAGAGGGAAGAAATGATCCAGAAAGGCGTATTTGAACTCTTCCCAATTAACTCCATCACCACATACCCTCTTCTTCAACCATTGAGTGTACCATACTTGAGCCACATCCTTCAACTAATTAACTCATCCTTCTCCTCAAAAGTCAACTCCATAACAGTCAACACCATATAGAGCTCATCAATGAACTTTTAAGCATCCTCATCAGCCTTAGACCCATAGACTCCGAAGGATTCATTTGAGTAAAATCTCTCACTCTAGAAGCTAGAGTGGGATCACAAAAAAAAGATTGGTTTGCGTAGCCTAAGTAGTCACCACTTGGGCAAGCATAGAAATATCAGTACCAAATTCACCACTTTGACCAGCTCTTCCATAGGCCCTTGAGGAACTTAGTTCTCATGAATCGGGGCCTATATGGGTAGGGTAGCTCTTCGTGAAGGCATCTTCTGTAATGTAGCAAGGAAATCATCAGGATTAGGAAACCTTAATATATGATCCAAAGCAAACGTAAGACATGAAAAAGTGAGACAATTCCAAGAACACCATCATGGCCTCCCATATATAGGAATGGTGCACTTCACACCCATGAATAAGACTCTACTCAATGCAATATGTTGGACTTCATGGCTCATTTATAAATCTAATGCTCTGATACCAAGCTTGTCACGATCCGGACCCAAGGCCTAGGGGTGACATAGCAAATGAGAACTCAAGAGTCCACAAACAAGTTTCATAATATCCATATTCACATCATCGGTTTAAAAGCATATAAAAGATAGTAAATACATAGTTCTAAGGGACAGGTGAGTAGAACTCACGCTATGGGGATGTCATAGGGATAGGGATTAACATGGATTCACATAATATATAGCACATAAAGACTAAGGGGCGGGTAAATATGACTCACTCTATGGGGGCAATACGGGGCTTAAGATCTTCCACATTTTCATATCATAATACACATTATCAATTCATAATATCCATATCTAATAGATAACCCTAGCCATAAGCATAATCTCCGAATACAACACACAACATATATCTGTATAAGAGTCTACAAGATGTCCAACAATACCTCTAGTCATAGAATAAGACGGGGCCAAGACATATCCCGAGCTTACCCTTAAAGTAAAATAGAACATAATCGAAAAAAAATAAGGTAGATAGATGGTGGCTTGTCCTTGGAAGATAGCACTCACCAAACACTTTCAATTCCGATCTAGTCGTCAAACAGTAGATGAATGTAGTCTACGGTCCCTATATGGTTAGATCATGTAGGCAAAAATTATGCATTAGTACATTTAAATGCATTAAGTATGCGGACATGCAATGCAAATGACTTATCAAACCTGCATTTAATGTTAGATGACAAGGGCATATATATAGAATGAAGTGTATAACAAAAAAAAGTATTATACGATATGCCATGAAATCCATAATGCATGAAATGCTATAATCCTCATATATAGTAGGGATGTGACCATAACCGATATCTCAAACTTATGTGAGCTATTACATGAATTTGCCTGATGTAGACCTCCCATTGGGTGACAAAAGATTACTTGCAAAGGTAATCTTCACCAAACCTATGACTCGGTCATTTCAAAAGGATTTCCATATCGTATCATATCAAATGTGTAACCATTCCTTACAATTCGGCCATTTCAATAATGACTACCATATACCTATGTTGGCACATAGTTCAAGAAAAAAGAGAAGACTCTTGGGAATAGCCTTGCGCCCCTAATCCATTCGGTGCTAAGTCGTCATCCCACAAGAATACTTATACATAGACATGCTTTCAAAAAAGGAACAAGTCACTTCAAATCATTTCAATGCATACTTGGGCTTAAAAGACAAACATTCTTCAAAATCATGCATATTAGGGGTAAAAAGCTAAATCATGATTCAGTCCATAATTTTCATGTATAGGAATAGCTCATTCACTTATAACAATATGGTATAAACATATGATATTCTCAAAGAGCCAATAATAATAGACATTCATGAAATCACATTCTTGTTATAACCATACTTTTCATAAAATCATTTTCATAAACATATGTGGGATTAACCCACCGAATCATTTTTATCAAAATTCTAATGCTCATGAATGCATATGCCATAAATGATATGAGAATAGCATGGGAAATAGAGACTCAATCTTAAATCAACAATACAATATGAAATTCAAGTAAATCATAAGTAAAATCTATAGTCAAATCACAATTTACATTATCCAAGCCTAAATTAAACTTTAAGGGGACCATGAATATTCAAATTTTCATAATAATTATGCAATTCAACATATTAAGGCCTAAATCACTTTAACATCAATAATAAAATATAGTCCATATCTCAGTTGAATCAAATAAAAAAGAATCTTAAAAGCCCTAAATTAAAGTAAGCTTAATTTCATAAAAAATCAAAGTAAAAGAGTTTGGGGTCTTCATGGTTGAAAGGGACCACGAATCAATCCCACATACCTTTAGTTCATCGAGAAGAAATAAGAAGAATTTTATGAAGAAAAGGGCCTTTCCTTGATTCCCAAGCTGAGCCTTCACTAGAGTCTTTGAGAGGAGTTCTTAAGAGTGAGCTTGAATATAATTATAAGTGTGAGAATGAATTTGAATGAGAGAAGAAGAGTATAGGACATTTGAATGTCTTTAGATAGCATAGAAAGTCACCAAAGATCTTTAGGAGTAGCCAAAATTATAAGCACGCCATTAATGAAATGGAATAAAAATTGTTGCCAGGGTCCCGTACAAGGGTCATACTGTCCATCCAAATGCACACGGACCATATGCTCTTCCATGAATCCATCCTTGGAAAATTTCTCACTGATAAAGTCTCGTGACGGTGACTCCATACTTAGAAATTTTTCACACCAACGCCATTACGGAAGGCCTCACGACCCATGAAGAGGTCAATGGTCCGTGAGAGCTCCATGTTGTCCAAGCCTTAGTCAAAAATGTGGTTTTCAAGGCCAAGGCCACTTCACACAAGCCTCCACACATTCCATAAAGTGCCACACAGACTGTGTGGGGTTGATTTGGTGTGTGCCTTGGTCTTAAACTCTAAGCTAAGGCTAACACTTGATACACAAGGCGAAGGGTCACCTCAAGGCCCCTCCGCACGGCCAGAAGGGTTGCCTATAAGGCGTCACCTCGGTTAAAAACTTTCTAACAAAATTCCAAGAACCATTATGGTCATATCAAGTTTGGGTCCTTACAATAAGTGTGCGTGCACATAACTTTAAAAGCATGACCTTGCTAATTTAATTGTTAAATTACTAAAATCTATCTCTAAATTGGCTAATTTTAATCTTTTGAACTTTTTAAAATACAATATAAACCAGTTTGTTTTAAAAAAAAATGAATAACCACCAAGACAACCTTACTTCCTACTGATCATGTGCGAACAGTTTCCACATACAGCTCTTTCCAAAAGTCCTCGGATATACATTTTTCTGCCAAGAATTGCCCTTTTTTGCTTGGTTGTCTTTAAATATTAATTCGTCCATGGCCATTTCTCACCAAAATTTTGATAAAGTACATGATATCTTACAATTCCTTCAAATAATTATCTTCTTCTTCTTCTTCTTCTTCTTCTTCTTCTTCTTCTTCTTCTTCTTCTTCTTCTTCTTCTTCTTCTTCTTCTT
>JAABOM020058293.1:0-14107 GCA_011800125.2 Solanum clarkiae | reverse complement strand
GTTTTTTTTCTCAAAATAATTGAGTTTTAAACAAATTTTCATTTTTATTTTAAGCCGGTCATTTTTCGGCGTAACAGGACTCATGGAGGTTTAGTTTGATTAGTCTTCTCGAAAAAATAAGGTTTTTTTTACAAAAATAAATTAAACACTTGAAATATAATAAGGCAAAAATAATTATAATTTGTTAAAATTATGATTTGTAGCTACATATTATAAGAGAAAGACGAGCAAGATCGAGAGAGGGATGAGAGAGGCGAATTGTATATGTATATATATTAATTGAATATGTATATCTATAAAATGATTATATATATACAGCTGGTATATATATATGTATTTGTATATCTAGCGAGAGATTACAGAGAGAGGAAGAGAGGGGATAAAAAACAGCAACAAAATCCTAACTATAACTATAAATTGTAATTTTTTCAAATTATAGTATAATGTAAATACATAACATATGTTTGTCTAGTTGCATAATTTATCCCAAAAAATAAAAGTGAGAAGAAGATCTAACGAGCTAATCCAATAGTCACTATCAGAGCTGGTACATTGTACACAAAAGTTTCAAAATTCAATTCTCACCAAATATGCAAGTCCAATTGGACAATGAACACTAAATAAAAGAGGCAAAACAATTTTGTCACCCTCTATGATTGATTAGAGACTTACTTTGAGTAGGTCAAACTCTCACAACATACTTTTCTTGACCTTTGTCTTTCATGACATTGAGAGAAATTTATAGTTATAAAGATTTCCCTAGCTCTCTCATCATCCAAAAAGGGAAAAATTTTAATATAAGCAATATACATATATCAACATCTTCTTCCATAATGCTAATCACAAAAAAGATTCATAAACTACATGATTTAATTGGATTGCAATATGAACTCATAGAAAGGATTCGTTTAGGGGACAAGCAATGAAAAAATTACACTATAAACTTGCAAACTCTTAGTTGAAATATTTTGAACTATCAAATAACAAATAATGACATACAAATAAATTGAATTATTAATCAACCATGACTTGATCCACTAAATTTTCCAGAACTCCCAATTAATCCTTCTCTTCTCATCTTCTCTTCCTTTGCTTTTCTACAAAAAACAACCCAAGAATTCACTTCTAATGCCACAGAAATACCAATCAATGTTGATAAACACAAACAATATGCCAATTTAACATAAGATCTTCCTTCTCCCATCACTTCAAATCCTTCAAACACATTCACAACCCCTAAAACAACACAAGCATAACCAACAAAATGATGATAAGATTTCCAATACTTCCTAAACTTATTTGTTGTCTTAGGCCTAAAAAACAAGGCCAATGTTTGTAACATGCCCAAAACAAACGTGGCGATCCCAAGTTTTCGATGTAGTCCATACACTCTCCCTGGTGAAAGTTGCCCTAATCGAATCCCTATCGCGAATCCAATAGTACCAAGTAAAATTCCTGATAGTTGTACCCCTGCATGTACATAAAACCATGTTGCCCCTAGTGACTCAATATGCCTTAGGTAACGAGCCGTGACCGCGCCTAAAGGTAGAATAACACCCCATGAAACTGCATTTATAACACCATGCACATTTTTGAGTGTCAAGAAATTGTTGTGACATATTGCTTGTGACCCTGAAAGGACATCAATTGTGGCTATTGAAGAAAGGTCATTTATGCTAGTAGGATGAATTGTAGGTGAATAACCTTGGACATAAATCCCACGGTTCCAAACAAAATGTACATTTTTAGTCTTGTTAGGGACAAGTTTTAACGTGGCATAAATTTGAATTGTAGCACCATTATGTATAGTAGCCATTTTGCCACCATATAAAGTAGATGAAGAGGCTAGTAAATGAATGTCTAAAGGTTTTGATAGAAGTGGACTTTTTTGGAGTTTGACTGATGGATCAATTATGTAAGGTAATAGAACAAGTTGGCCAGAATTTGGATCAGGAAAGGCGATTAACGCGCGAGTTCCAGTCATTTCAGGGGAACTTGGGTTAATTCCAAAACCAACCCAACCAGAAGGAGATATAAATGAACCAAAAAACACAATATCAAGTGTGGCATTATGTGGATGGAATGTCCAAGCAATTGAGGCTTCTTGTGAAGGGAGTGGCATACATTTTTCAAATGTTTTTGTGGATGTTGAGGTTGTGCAATGAGAGGAAAAGACTATAGTGAAGGGGAAAAAAGAGAGCAAAATAAGAAAGGAGACGAAGGGAAACATGATGGTGAAGAATTGAGAATGTGATGGAAATTATGGTGGATCAAAGGAATTAAAGGAGGGGTCTTTTTGGTTCATTTTGATGAAAAAGTATTGGAGGTTGTATATCATGCTTGTTGGACACTTGTTTTGAATGAATCATGAGGGAATTAGCTTTTCTTAATTTGAGCTTAGCTTTTAAGTAATGCAACTTGACTATAGGTTTAGTTAATCATTATAGAGGCACTATATTACCTTTCATTTTCTCTCACCGATATATAGAGTCAGAATTTTTACTAAAGAAAATTAAAACATAAAGTAGCAAACATACAAAGCAGCCAGGAAATTCAATATACAATATATAAACATGTCGTTTTTCATTTATCTACACATGAATGTAATTTTTCAGCAAAAGGTAGTCAATTGACACCTCCCAAACTAGCTAGGGTGACTCTGCCACTAGTTTTACTGGATAAATTTTTTTAATACATACAAAAAATTCTTTAGAGTTTGTGATTTTATATATGCTATGATATTTTTATGGTTATAAAACATGTTATTAAGGATAAAATAAGAAGGTTTAAGTTGGAAAAACCATCTTGACTCTCCCTTTTGATAGAATAGTGACAAATTGCACATAGGAAATAACTTACCTTTAAAGTGAAGGAACAACTGACCCACACTACACTGTCCATTATATGTTATGATGATAATGATAAGGTGGTTACCATTCTAGTATGTCTTTTATTTAAATCAAGAAAACAATACTACTCAAGTTGGTGGGTTTGGTGCCATACCAACCACAATGTAAGTATGTAAACCAAGTATAAAATCTTGAAGAGAGATGACTCCCAAGCTTATGATTTTATTTATCATCCAGAACATGACCTTAGATAGAAAAAAGTGGAGGTCGCGTATCAGGGTAGAAGGTTAGACGGCTAGTAGGGGTAGGTTGATTTCTAGCCTTGTGATATAGTAGATTAGTAGAGGTAGTCGTATCTTTATATATTGTGTTGTTATTGTCCGTCATTTATTGTGTTACTTTTATTGTCTTTATATATTGTCATTTGCTTTCCACTCTAGTCGTTTTGTTTCATATCTAGTATTTTCTACTTTTGAGAATGATATTTTTGAGATGAGGATCATCGGAAACATCCTTTCTTTCTTTATGAGATAGTGGTAAGATTTTTGTATAGTTTACCCTCCTTAGACCCCACTTGTGGAATTTCACTATGGTATGTTGTTGTTGTTGCTGCTGCTCTATAGTTTGTTGAAAATTATGAAAAATTACTTTTAGAAAAATTTATAACTTGAAATGTGTTAAGGATACCGTCCTTATGAATATTTCATCGATAAAACTACATCCCCAATTATTCAATAAGATCTTATGATATAAATTAGGAGTATAAACAACAACGAACAATCAAAAGGAGGACCCAACAAAAGTTGGAAAAGCTAGGATAAATTTTCTTTTCTTTACCACACTATCTAAAAGAAAATTATTTGTATTTATATATATTAAGATCAGAATCAGTATGTTGTAATGACTAAGTAATTGTCATAACTTCAAAACTGGCAGCAATAAGAAATAAAGACTTATTTTTTATCAAAAGGGCAAAATTCTTTTATCAAAAAAATTCGGAAGGGCAACAAAAATGAAACAAATCAGAGTAAATGCGTGGACACATTTTTTTAAGTAAAAAAAAGTGTTTATCTGGGTTTTCATATAACATTATGCATCAAATTTGTTGTCTCTGGGAATGGATCAGATCCAAATAAAATAAGATTAAATTTACAGATAATTATTGTAGCTAGAAGTTTTATGTACCAAAAATTCTTTTATAAATCACATTATACCTTCACACATCTTGTTGTTTGTCGAAATTTTGTTACTAATAACTAATGTGCGTGTTTAATATTCATGAGCGTTCTAAAAATTTTGTCATAATTATATTGGAGTAGCCAGTCACTCCACATTCATACAGGTTAGGGGTGTCAAAAAATATTTAAAAAGTAGACCAATTGATCATACTAAATCGTACCAAGTTAATATATATTATTTTCTTTTAATAAAATCGTGAATTTTTAGTTAAAGTATAACAATCTATATCAATTAGGATGATCTTTTTAATTTATGAAAAAAATTAAAAATATCAAAAATTTTGGATCGAACCAAATAAGCTCAAATGTATGTAAATATATTTTATATTTTAAAAATATGTCAAATTTAATATATAAATATATTTTAGTATACTTATCAAATATAAATATGACGACCTTTGGTAGTTGGATGATTTTCGACCTTTGTCCTTTAATTAATTAGGTTTAAAATTAAAATGATACTATATATAATGAATCCTCCCTCAAACAATATGGCAAAACTTATGCAAACACTTGTACTGAAAATTTTAGATAAAACAATTTGACAATAAGGTTTTACATTCTTGACGAAAAATATAGTGCTTCTTCAAGAACACACTTGCTAAAGAAATATTTTAAATAATAATGTATTTTGAGGCGATAGTTTAAAAGTAAAAAAAAAATAAAAAATTAATTGAACTGTATTGATACCGAAGAAAAATTAATATGACTGGAATAATTTTAAAAAATTTAATTTTAACTATACATTATAAAGTACCCCAAAAATTAAAATGGTATACTTTTTTGAAAAATAATTAGTCGAACCAATCTCATTTACACTCCTTATATAGGTTTAATAATCAAGTATATTTTTATAGAGCAATAGACTACTTATAAATAATATGAATTGGATCTCGAGTTTAACTTGAGCTCATTTACCTTATAATATGGTGCAATATGACACATCACAAGAGAGACATAATTTAGTAGTGCATACTTGAAAACTAATGACTTATTATTACTCACCTACTTCATGATATACTAATTACATAGATTGGATTACTATCATTGTTCTCAAGTCGATTAAACTTTCATTCTCCCTCAATATTATTTTGAGTTCATTAATCAACGAAATTCACTTTTGACTTTACATAGTTATAAAAATTATTACATCTCATGCATGGTAGTTGTTTTTTGAAAAGGAAAGAAGTATTAAAAATACCCTTAAATTTGACAAAAATTATTAGTTTAGTCCCAGAACTATTGATCTATTAAAAACATCCCTCTACTTAAGTACTAACTGAACTTAGATACATCCCTGATCTTGCAACATGAGTAAAATACACCTCTAAATTCTTGTCAAGTAAAATAATATTTTTAACACTGGTGATAGATCAGAGATATATTTTAGTTTAGTTAGTCAAGTAGAGAGATAATTTTAAGACTGTCAATAATTTGAGGATAAAACTAATAACTTACGCCAAGTTCAGAGGTACTTTTAATACTTTCCCTTTTAAAAATGTGCCTCAGATGAATATGGCTATTCCTGTAATTGGGAAATTTATTTTTTTTGTTGATTGACAATTACAACATATGTATACAAAAGGTGTTGACCTTGTTCTAATTGAAATACCCGCTGAGAGGTCTCTTAATCACTTAGTGATCGAAAAAGAACCCAAAGAATTTCAGTATTCTTGAAGGAATTGAAGAACAAACAAGAATTGAGAAGAACCCCAATAGTGGGGGTTCTATATCTCTTCGTAGTCTCTGTTTTGAGACAAGGAGAAAGAATGAATAGAATGGTTCCTGTACAACCCTAAAATACCATATATACCCCTTTCTAATTACTCTCCTAATTAGGATATAATTACCCCACTAATTATAATCAATATTCAACTACACAACTAAATACTAACAATTCACTTGTCCTTAACACTTAGCCTCATTACTAGTCAACTCTAAAACACCAAATTCATGTTATGATACCTCCACCAAGCATATAAATACAACGACATATTATATTTTAAGCCAACAGACAAACAATTTTTACAACCTTAGATATAGATCTTTGCAATTTTAGTTCAATATGTTTGAAGTTATTTCAAAAGTGAGTAAACTTGTAAAAATATATATTTAATAAAAACTTTTGTAAATAGCGAGATTTGTGAATTCCTTTTTTGCATAAAAATGACATTATTTTATTTCACAATGGAATAGTATTTTTCTTTCAAAATGTAGCATATACACTGTATGCGCGCATATAGAAGTATCAATGTACTATTAATAGTTGATCAAATTTGATAGATTCGTCCTCGAAAATAAAAAATTCTGATTTGGGAGGAATAATCTCAACCGCTTAACATTCCTCCGATGCATCTAGTTATTTCATACCCACCTTTGACATTGACATTGTATCTGCAATTATAACATATATACAATATTCACACACATACAAGAATTATGTTTACAATTTAGAAATGTATTTCACTACTTGATGCTTAAAAAGTTGCATAAATTCAGCTAAGTCAAACGATTGATCTCTAAATTTTTTAAGGTGGCCTTGAAATTGTTAAGAACGCACACACATATGAAACATTAAATTTCTTAGAGGAAGAGTCAATATTAAAAGTTTATGAATAATTCTTTTGGTCTTTTTAAGTTATTGGGTACTAAATTAATAATGTCTATATAGGGGAGGATCTTCATAGAGATCAACAGGTTCTTCAAACCTCCTTCATCGAAAAATGATATTGTATATATAGGCAGTGACGGATCTATAATTTCAACTCAGAGGGTTCGAGATATAAAAGTATAAATGTGCGAATAAACCAACAAAAAATAGTTTCCAAAGAAAACAGTAATACATAGTCTAATATTATTTCATTACTTTTTAAAAAAAAAATAAAGTGAACTATTAGGTTGGGTTCCCCAAAGTCGAAATTAAATAAAAAAGAATAATTAAGAAAAACTAAAAAATAATGCTTTAAGTGAGATTTGAACTTTGTGCATGATGGTTCATTTAAAAGGAGACCTACCACTGTACTACACTTTGCCTATTATTTAAGGGGTTCAAGTTTAATATATATACGAAAATATATGAAATTCATCTTATATATAGAGTGTAATTTTTTGCCGAGGGGGTTTGGATGAACCCCCTTCCCCACCCTAGGTTCGACCCTCTATATAAGGTCAGATTCTGAGATGAGGATTTCTCGAAAAAAGCCTCTCTATCTCTATGAGATAGCGATAAAGTTTGCGTATATTTTATCCTTCCCAGACCCCACATATGAGATTTCACTGAATATCTTGTTATTGTATAAGGTAAGATTTCATTTCTACGAATTGTGTATATGTTAAAATGAACCCCCATAATACAAACAAAGAGCCTAGAGTGGTTAAGGGGGTTCAAGAATTGTCCCAGCGTCTTAGATTCGATTCTGTGCAATAGCTTTTTCATCCTTTTTTTTTTTTAATCTTTGGGAAGGCTCAAAATTCCAATCTAATGAAAAGCATTATTATTTTGGAAAAGCTACATAATATGCATCTATGCGTGAAATTATTTATAAAAAATAAACTCAAATTAAATTATTTACTCGCTTATCTCACTTTATTTTTTTCTTATTTCGCACATGACATCAGCATCAATACTATGTGATACTCCACTTATATATTGATGTATTAGTAGTATCATATAGAACTGAACGTGATTCTTTGTGATACTCTACTAGTATATTGATATCATATAGATATCATATAGGATTGATTTTTTAAAAAAAAAAAATAATTAAGAGGAAACTATTAAAGCAGTAATCTTATTTATCAAAGTCACAATCTTATTTATTAGACTCTAACCACTGATGATATCTGTATGCTCTATTGGTATCAAGCAGTATTTGAGCAGTTTTCTCACTGAAGCATTACTCATTCCTCCTTGATGTCATCAGAATATATATACTAATATGGTATCATAAAGTAAATGAATAGTATTTTTACTGAAGCACTGTTTCTTCCATTTTGATACCAGCTAAGTTTATATAATAAATATTCTGATATATTTACTTTGATGATATCAAGCAGTTTCACTAAAGCACGACATCTTTCTTCATGATACCATTAAAGTATGCATATACTCTTATGTCATAGATGTATGAAAATAGTTTAAAATAGTGGGTTGAAAAGTAAAAGAGTAGCCGCTTGTAAATAATTTTTTTTTTTTGGATTATAAGTGTTATTTTTCTTATTTATTTTTTTGGCTCAATGAGGAGCTTTATTTTTTTTCATAATTTTTCTTTTTTATACAAGTTCCATTTGTTTAAATTTATTAGGCAGTTATTTTTATTTTTTGTATCTTATTTGTCTTATCTCTGTTGCTTATTTTATTTTTTACGTAACTCTCTTTTTAATATATTAATTCAAAGAAACTCTTTAAAAGTATATGAACTGTTCTTAAACATGAAATTGAGAGAGAAAAATTTGTGAGATGAGGTAAATTAAATTTAATCGACTAGAGTAATTTAAAAGGCATGAATATTCACATTTCATTCTTATTTTTTCCAGACAAATATAAACTAGATTTATTTAATTTATTCATCGCTTGTTCTTTTTTTTTTTCGAAAAAAACAAATGGCAAACAAAGTGACATATGGTTGTATATAAACACTAATTTATTTTTTTAAAATCAAAATAAAGTAGAATATATAAAATGAAGAGAAAAATCACAAATATTTCAAGAAGACTAAATGGAGTGAGGTAAAAGTAGAAAAAAAATGCTAAGTTCAACATGACAAACAAGTTAAATCTAGCGAAGTGAGGTTAATCGTGTACTTCCCTACCCATTTCGCTTCATTTTTTAACTTACTACTTTATATGTTAAACCTGTTGGAAAAAATAAGGACTAGCACAAAATAAATATGGCACAATAATATAAAAAATGGGAAAATAATGACACCAAATATTTAACGTGGTTCACCCAACACTTTTGGGCTACGTCCACAAATCAACACTTCTATCATATTTCTTCTACTATTACAAATAGTAGGCACAAGTGTACAATTTCTTCTACTATTACAAATAGTAGGCTCTCAGAGAAAAATACCAAAAATATTGGACACACTACTTCTTTTAGGAAAAAATATTTCTTAAGCACACACTCTAATTTTTCTTCACGGACTATTTTATTTTATATTCTATGGTATACCTCACAGAAGAAAAATCCTTACTTTCTCTTTGTGGCTCTCTCTGTATTTTTCTATCTTTGTTGAATGAATAAATGAAGGAGCTAAGGTGCTCCTTTTATAGGCAAATTTGCCTGCAACTTTTAACAAAGTAGGCAGCCAAATTTGGTCAAAGTTGGTGGCCAACTTTGCATGTGGAATGACAGCCAAATTTGGCCAAAGTTGGTGGCCAACTTTGCATGTGATTTGTTTAAAAAAAAGGGGCTGGACCCCACAAATCTCCCCCTCCAGACCCATTTTCGAAAGGAGATATCTCCATCTTCTCAGAGAGAGCTCATGCTGACAAGGTCTTTGCACAATTCAAACTTGTCTTTTGTCACAACCTTGGTTAGCATATCTGCAGGATTCTCATTTGTAGAGATCTTTCAATTTGCATAGATTTGTCCTCTATCTTTTTTCGAATCCAGTGGTATCTCACATCTATGTGTTTTGTCCTTGCATGGTACATCGAGTTCTTGCTCGAGTCTATTGCACTTTGACTATCACAATAAACGACATACTCCATCTACTGCATCCCAAGCTCTTGAAGGAATTGTTTAAGACATATCATCTCTTTGCTAGCTTCAGTAGCAGCAATATATTCAGCTTCAGTTGTAGATAGTGCAACGCACTTCTGCAACTTCGACTGCCATGATATAGCTCCCCTGAAAAAGTAAACAAATATCAAGTAGTGGATTTTCTGTTATCAAGGTCACCAGCCATATCAGCATATGTATAGCCCTTCAAGATTAGACTAGAGCCTCTAAAACACAAACATTTATCTGAGCTTCCTCTCAGATACCTGAGTATCCACTTTACAGCTTCCTAATGCTCTTTTCCTGGATTATCGAGAAATTTGCTTACAACACCAACTGCATGAGCAATATCAGGTCTAGTGCATACCATTGCATACGTTAGACTTTCAACGACAGAGGAATATGGAATTTTGGCCATATTCTCTTTTTCCTTCTTTATTGTCGG
Organism: Solanum clarkiae; assembly: GCA_011800125.2. Lineage (NCBI taxonomy): Eukaryota > Viridiplantae > Streptophyta > Magnoliopsida > Solanales > Solanaceae > Solanum > Solanum clarkiae. The sequence goes on along the minus strand of JAABOM020058293.1, from coordinate 3,847 downwards.
GCACATCTTCTTGCTCAACTTTATATGACTAGCAAGAGGTGTGCTAACAGGCTTAGCATTTTTCATATTGTAGCGCTCCAACACACGTTTAATGTACTTCTTTTGTGACAAATAAATCTTCCTTTCATCTCTGAGACGAGTGATCCTCATGCCCAAAATTTGTTTGGCATGGCCCAAGTCTTTCATGAAAAAAGACTTACAAAACTCATTCTTCAACTTATCAATTTTGGAAGTATCCTTGCCCACAATCAACCTATCATCCACATACAATAATAGGATGATAAAATCATTATTAAAAAATTTTTGTACAAACACACAATGATCCGAGGAAGTCTTTTTATAGCTTTGCTCCCCCAAAACGAATTCAAACTTTTTGTACCACTGTCTAGGAGCTTGCTTTAGGCCATATAGACTCTTTTTGAGTTTGCACACAAAAATTTCTTTACCTTTTACTTTAAAGCCCTCAGGTTGTTCTATATAAATCTCTTCTTCTAGGTCACCGTGAAGAAAAGCTGTTTTCACATCCATCTGCTCAATATCCAAATTTAGACTAGCAGCCAGATCAAGAACTGTACGAATAGAGGACATTTTCACAACAGTTGAAAATATTTCATCAAAGTCAAAACCCTTTCTTTGACCGAATCTCTTAACAACCAATCTAGCTTTGTATCTAAGCTTTTGGGTGTGTTCTTCAATTTTAACTTTGAACACCCACTTATTCTTCAAAACTTTCATGCCCTTAGGCAATTTTACCAACTCATAAGTATGGTTCTCATGCAAGGAATTCATCTCATCTTGCATGGCCTCTATCCATTGACCCCTGTGTTTATCTTCCATAGCCTCCTTATAACATTCAGGTTCTCCCCTATCAGCGAGTAGCATATACTCATTTGATGAATAACGAGATGAGGGAACATGTTGTCTTGTGAATCTCCTGAGAGGAATATTTAATTTATCCACAACTTCATGAGCTGGAGGATCATTAATAACACCATCATTAATATTATTAATATCAACATGTTGATCTTAAACATGATCCTGGGCATCGTTATGATCATCGAGCCTGCCAACATCATGTATACTTTCATGAGGCACTTCATCAAAATGAATCACACCATCAGAACTGGAGGATTCCAGTTTCTCTGCTTTCTCAATGTCTTCAATTGTTTGATTCTCCATGAAGACGATATCACAGCTTCTCACAAGCTTCTTTTCAATTGGATCATATATCCTGTAACCAAATTCATCAAGGTCATATCCAACAAAGATGCATTTTCTTGTCTTGGTATCTAACTTTGACCTCTCATATTTTGGCACATGTACAAATGCTTTGTAACCAAACATCCTCAAATGGTCATAGGAAACATCCTTGTCATATCAAACTTTGTTTGGAATATCACCTTACAAAGCCACAATAAGAGATAGATTAATCATATGTGCAACGGTCAATAATGCCTCCCCTCAAAAGGAGTTTGACAACTTTGCTTCAGAAAGCAAACATCTAACTCTTTCCATCAAGGTCATGTTCATCCTCTCTGTCAAACCATTAAGCTGAGGAGTCTTAGGAGGAGTCTTCTGGTATCTAATACCTTGATGCTTGCAATATTCATCAAACGATCCACAATATTGACCATCGTTATCAGTACGAATACATTTAAGTTTTTCTTTCCAGTTTCTCTCACAACTAAAGCCTGAAACTGCTTAAAGAAACCTAGCACTTGGTCTTTAGTCTTCAAGATGTAGACCCAAAGTTTTCTCAAGCAATTATTAATGAAAGTGACAAAATAGAGGGCTCCACCCAAAGTCTTTGTCTTGATTGGACCACATAAATTAGAGTGCACCAACTCAAGCAACTCTGTCTTTCTTGAAGGAGGGCTAGACTTGAAGGAAACTCTATTTTGCTTTCCAGCCAGGCAATGCTCACACTTTTCTAATTTAACACTTTTGCAATCTGACAACAATTTCTTCTTGGCTAGAACATTAAGTCCTTTCTCACTGATGTGGCTAAGTCTCTTGTGCCATAATATTGAAGATTTATCGTCCTCAACTGTATTCACCATATTAACACAAGTAGAAACCGTAGTCTTGTATAGACCACGACGTTTTTCGCCACAAGCCACAACTAAGAAACCCTTAATAAGTTTTCATTTTCCTTCATCGTTGGTACAGATATATCCTTCATCATCTAATACCCAACATAAATGAGATGTAGATGAACATCACGTGCGTACTTCACATTGTTCAGAACTAGTTTAGTTTTTAACATTAGTTTCTAAACAGATTGTACCAATACCAATCACTTTAGACACCGTCTCATTACCCATACTCAAGGTTCCAAAGTTACCTGGAGTATAGACAGAGAAATAATCTTTCCTAAATATCACATGAGATGTGGCACCAGTGTCCACAACCCAGCTTGACTCATTACAAGAAATATTTATTAGATCAATATCAATAACAGCGAGAAGATCTTCGATGGCAATGGTCGCAAGGCAATTTTCATTGCCTTCTTCTTTATTTTCTTCTTTTTCTCTGTTCTTCTTTTACAATTTCCGGCAGAACTTCTTTGTGTGCCCTTTCATACCACAATGATAACACTCAACATTTTTAAGTTTGCCTTTAGATTTGCTCCTGCCGTGTTCTCTATTCAGAGAACTATGATTTTTGTTTCTCCCCCTAGAACCTGCCACTAGGACATCTGACGAAGAAAAACCTTGAGATTTTCTTCTCATCTCTTTGTTCAACACATCGCTCTTGGCAAAATCCATAGAGATCGCACCATCTGGAGCAGAATTCAATAATAACATTCTAAATATTTCCCAAGAATCTGGTAGGTAACCAAGTAGAAGCAAGCCTTGAATTTCTTCATCAAATTTAATGCCCATAATAGACAACTGATTCATGATTTCTTGAACAGGTGATCTGTCATCGGAGAACTATCAATATATTTTAAACTCATGCTTTATCAAGAATATTTTATTATTCCCAGTCTTCCGAGCATACACACTTTCTAGATGCTCCCATAGGGTACGAGCATGTGTTTCCCCAGAAATATAGTTCAATATATTATCATCAACCCATTGTCTAATAAATTCATAGATCTGTCTATGCAACAGATTTCACTCTTCACCTGTTTTATTTTCAGGCTTTTTAGTGGTAAAGATTGGTCGATAAAATTCTTAACGTAAAGTAGATCTTTCATTTTTTTTCCTTCCAAATGACATAATTAGTGCCATTTAAAGTGACCATTCTACTAGTGTTGACTTTCATTATTTTTTCCCGCAAAATTATTTACCAAAGTATTTATTTTCTGATGTGGAGGTTCAGATTATGCTGCAACCACAGAGCATTCTTAGACAGAACCTCGGCTCTGATATCAGTTTGTTGGAAAAAATAAGGACTAACACAAAATAAATATGGCACAATAATATGAAAAATGGGAAAATAATGTCACGACCCGAAAATCGAGCATGACGGCACTTGCTCAACCCCACCAGAACAAGTCAGTCTTATCTCAAAGAGGAATCATAATTATAACGCGCGGAAGTATTTTAAAAAATAAATAAACTCAACTGATGATTTTCATAAACTTAAATCCCACCCAAGGATTGGTTGTCACATGTACAAGCCACTAAAATTACAGAACCAAAGAAAATACAAGTCCAAGCTGTCCTTTTTCTCAAATAGAACAAGTACAGAAGAAAATAGAAACAAGAGAGTTAGCCAGGTGTCAACAGCTACCTCACTTCGTCTCCGGAGGATCCTCGACATATAAGGAAATACTTCTCACTGTCCGAGTTCACCACCTACACGAGTGTAGAAGCAAGGGGTGAGTACCAAAATACCA
>JAABOM020058292.1:0-14107 GCA_011800125.2 Solanum clarkiae | reverse complement strand
TATAGCGATGGGTTGCTTCTCGAAAGTCAACTCCTCCGTAACTTGGATATCATCAGCAGGAATTATCCGGGAAGGGTTACCTATGAATTTTCGAAGCATGGAAACATGACAAACAGGGTGAACTCCTCTCACGTCTGCTGGCAAATCTAGCTCTTAAGCAACCTTGCCTATTCTACAGATGATCTAGTACCGGACGACTCTCGACTCGTCCGGTGGTGGGGCAAACCTCAGCGAGGACGCTAAGTCCCTATGGGGGTGAGTGTAGTGGTCTTTCCTGGGTCACTTAGGCGAATCCCACATCGGCAGAAGAGGGGGAGTTCCTGGGCTATATTAGTAGAGGCTTGGATCTAACTTGCGAGGCGCCTTTTGGGGTAACCCAAGGGGACAAATCCGTGCGGGTACACGTGAAACTGTCGCCACGGTGTCCAAAGCGGACAATACCTTGCAGTGTTAGGGCAGATCGTTACAATGTCTTATGAACATATTGAGTCTTGGGAGGAGTATTGAGTATCAAATTTGGTAAAAGTAAGTCCAACGCGAGTTGAATAACTATGTGGTTGGAATACAAGAGGATTGAACTGTAAAACTAATTGTTGTCCTAAAGTGAATACTTTATGTTACTAATTTTGGATTCATTGATGGGATGTCATATATCCCCGACAAGGTATAGGATGGATGTGGCAACAACATCACTTCATTGTATCATCACCCGCTCATAGATGATGGTTGTGGGTTAGAGAAACTCCCAAATAGGCCTTGATAGTACTCTGAGTGGATGATGAGACGTAGATGATTGATGAGCAGTCATCGTCTAATCTTCATTCTTACTTTAGACTCTTGACATGATGATTGAGTTTCCTATTTCTTGAGTTGAGCTATTACAAATAAAGAAAATATAAAGATTAGTAACGCATTCAATTTTCATAAGATTGAATGAAAGCAAATATAAAAAAGTAAAGTTATATATCACATGTATTATTTGGAATGTGAAATGTGGAAATGTCAGACAAGAGAAATGAACATATTTGGAATCCTAGATAAAAGTCATAACTAAAAGCTTGCATTATTAAAAAGGAAATCACAGCAAGAGAAAGAGATGGGATCCAACTCTAAGAATAGACTCACAAGTCAAATAACACCTTACCCTGCCTTATAGCAACACATCAGCTGCCATGTTACTAAGTGAAATCGTTTTCAACCTTTCCAAATGCTAAAAGTGAATCAGATTTCAAAAGCGGAGGCATAACAGCATACAAGGTTGTGATAACTGAACAATTTATCATCTAGAGGGAGGGAGATAAAGCTGGAAACTTGACAATAATACAAAATTGTTGACTCAACAGTGGACAGACATTGAAACAAAAGACATAAACAGAGGTGCAATCATTTTTTTTTTTTGCAAAACATGTGTAGAATTCCTCTAACAGAAATTCTGGCATATTTTGATATGAACGGAACAACATCCAACCAACATAGAGATGAAAACAAACTGCGCGACATATTCATATGAAAAGCTGATTGGAACTAGAAATGACCAAAAAGAAGAGTTATATTCAAAAGAACAAGAAATGGTTGTGTCTTAAAGACATGAAACTAACAGATCACAAAAGGGATTACACGGGACAGAATGATTACAACTTACACTTCCAAAATTAGAACAAGTAAAGGTAAAAATCAAATCAAAACCACAGGAGCAGACAAGAATTCTAGACATGACATTGAGTTCGAATGAATACTTAATAGACTGTTGAAACCAACGAGACTAAAGGAGGCTATGGCATACTTTCAAGAAAGACAAAATCACCTCAACCAAACTTTTGTTCCTAATAAGCATCAGTTAGTTGAAAAACTGCATAATATGATTCAAAATAAGTAAAGAACGGACACGTCAAGATCAATAGACGATTCATAGGAAAATCATGGATAGAAGATTAAAAAAACAAATGACAATCACAGTCCACAACCCTTACCAAACGTGACATTATAATAGGGAAACAGTTTTTTTTTAATATAGACCCAACAACAGTTTTCAACAGTCAAACACAACAAATTTTTTTATCAAATAAACTAATTCAGAAACAAATGTGTAGCTACTTCGTCATCTAGAAAACCAATTAAAGAAGTAAGATGGAAAAGACAATAACTTTTTTAGTGTAGTGGACCAGGACGACGAACCTGCGGAATAGTCTCCCATCATGATGAACTTGTTTACACCAAGCTCAAAATCAGGAACCTTTCAATTTTAAGATCCTCGAAACTGATCAGTTCCCAGAAAACTAATTGGAAGAATATATTGCAACAAAATTTTTGGAGGTCAAGAATGCTCGCTGGAAAATTGATAATCTTTTTCTTTGTGAGGGAAATGGCTCATTGTGTGCTTTGTTTGTTTAGAGTCATAACATCTGCCCAATCAGTGGGGGAAAGGGTCATATGTATAGGGGGTTTTAGGGGTCAAAGATTGAGGAATTTAAATTCAAAAATTTGAGTGTTGGGAGAGACGTTGCGGAATTTTTTTGTTCCGTTGGTGGTGTTGTTCTTGAAGATGATTTGAAAAAAATGAAAGAAGAGGAAAGATGCTCACGAGGAGAAGAAGAGAAATGGAAAAGGAGGGACACGTGGGTCCCACGTGAAAAAGAAAAAGAAAAGTTAAAGAAAAAAGGAGGGGACATGCGGGGTCAGAAATAGGAGGATAAAGTTAAGTACATAATGAATTAAATTAAATCAATTAACGAACTTCTTTAATATTAACTAAATAAAATAATTAACTCAGTTATGAATTACTTAATTTCAAAAAATAATTTGATAATAAACAAGATATTTTTTCTTGTTGAATAGTTATGAAATAGCACGTAAATATATACGTACAAAGTATATAAAAATATATATATAATATCAAAAATAACTAAAAATATTTTTTTGATTTCTAATTTTTCTTAAAAATAATTATTTCAAATTGTTAAAAAATTGAACAAGCTTGATAATTAATTTATAATATGAAGGGTCAAAATTGGGTGTCATCAGCTGCCCCTCATTTGGCTTGGGTCAATGAAAGAGACCCAAGATAAAAGAAGTTGACGAATCCAATTTTGTCCGTTCACTCATTCATGGTATTGAATTGCGAGTGGTAAGAATTCTGAGAATATTATGGCTGAACATGGTTTTGGGTTTCCTACATATCTCAAGTTACATGAGAATTCAGGCTACTTGTAGTTCAAGACACTTGATTTTATACATGATTTTGCAAAAAAATTCAAAAGCTATTTCAGAGTTAAATTATGGGAGAGACTGAAAAGCTTGGGAGTAGAATGAGAGGAGGTTCGAGTACAGTCAAGTTTTCAACATGGAGCTTACCTACATATCCCGGATATAGGAACCAGACTGCTTGTAGTTCGACTCAATCGATTGATAAGAAAATCTCGTGATGCTAAGACAACCTTTGGTAGGGAGAAGTGACAAATAAATTGAGTATGAAAAAAAGGCTTGCAACCTCTTAGTCATGAATGTGGTGTACTTCACACCTTTAAGTAAGAACTTACATGGACATAATTTTCAAAACTCTTCGTGTATTGTCACTCAGATTGGAAAGTTTGCTTTTAGTGAGAGTTGAGATCATCATAGGTGAAACTAAGATAAAGAAACTCAAATAAATACCTGAATGCCCTCCAAAAGGGGTGTAGTTAGATTGTGGTAGAAGTCACTCGTTAGCTTGTGTCCAAAGAGTTGGACATTCCTCTTCAGACTATATCCCAGTTTGCTGCTAAGAAAAAGTTTCACATTATGTTATGCTCCATACTTCTCTATTATGTAATATTTCCTGCTAAATTTTGTGCAAAATCTAAAAGGTATTTGTTAATAGTATAATTGCCAAGAAGTCATAAGGGCATGGATCCCTGGTTGTCTTTGGAAACAAGATGGTAATAATTTTTGCAACGTTTAAGATAAAGTCATTAAAGTAGGTAAGTAGATTAAAGTAACTGGTAAAGTAGTGAGTAAAACCATGACATCTCTGGTTGTCTTCGGAGACAAAAATGATAAAGTAGGTAAAGTAATGTATAAAGTCATGACATCTCCGGTTGTCCTCGGAGATAAAATGGTAAAGTAGGTAAAGTAGTCATTAAAGTGATGACATCTCCGATTATCTTCGGAGACAAAATTGTAAAATCAGTAAAGTAGGCAAAGTAGGTAAAGTAGTCATTAAAGTCATGACATCTCCGGTTGTCTTCGGAGATAAAATGATAAAGTTGGTAAAGTAGGTAAAGTAATCATTAAAGTCATGACATCTCCGATTGTCTTCGAAGATAAAATGGTAAAGTCGGTAAAGTAGGTAAAGTAATCATTAAAGTCATGACATCTCCGGTTGTCTTAGGAGATAAAATGGTAAAGTAGGTAAAGTAGTCATTAAAGTCATGACATCTCCGGTTATCTTCGGAGATAAAATGGTAAAGTCGGTAAAGTAGTTAAAGTAGTCATTAAAGTCATGACATCTCTGGTTGTCTTCGGAGATAAAATTGTAAAGTCGGTAAAGTAGGTAAAGTCAGGACATCTCCGGTTATCTTCGGAGATAAAAAAAAAGATAAAGTTGGTAAAGTAGAATAAAGTCATGACATCTCCGATTGTCTTCGGAGACAAAAATTAAAGTAGGCAAAGTAGGTAAAGTCATGGCATCTCCAGTTGTCTTCGGAGATAAGAAAAATGATAAATAATATATGTAATGTTTAAGGTAAAGTTGTAAATGTTAGTAAAATGAATTAAAATAATTGTTAGAGTGGAGAGTAAAGTAAGAGTTTAGCTGTTTGACTTATGCAGATGATGTAATAATATCTCCAGTTGTCCTCCGGGCCTAAATGATAAATGAGGCCTCCAGTTGTCTTGGATGTCTCAATGATATTTATGATGATGGGACCGTACGGCCGAATGATGTATTCGATCATCTTTACAGGCCTTTGTTCATACCTTTAAAATTCAAGAAAAAACATATTAAGTGAATAAAATGAATTATAAGGATAATCAGAAAAATAAAATAAGTGAATTTGCTTGGTTATTGGCTGAATATCATCTTCGACATTAAAGTCTTGATATGCAATTTAGTTGGTCGGGTGGTTCCTCCAGTGAACTTGATGTAGATTTCAAAATAATATTTCTTATAGATGCGAAGTCATGGAGCCAAATGATGCCCTTGATGCTAATCCATTGTGGTATCTTGTATCTTTGTTGTTCCTGCAATCAAAGAAAAACTCTTAGTTGGAAGGAGATGTTGATTCGTGTTGACTCGAAGCTTGGCTTTGTTGGCCCTCCATCTATCTTGCTTGGTCAGACATTGTAACTTCTATTTGAGACTTGGTAGATGAACAATAAAGGCATTATTATAATAATAAATTTTTTTGAAATAAATAAATGATAAAAGAAATTATTATTGGAAAGAGACATATGTTAATGTGTTGAAAAGTATATAAGTATATGATGATAAGTTCTAAAAGAAAATTTCTACCAACTCTTAAATTATGACACTTTGTGAAACAAATTGAACGTCCTTTGTAGCTTGCCATGATCCAATAAATCCTTGTTCAAATCTCATAAAAAATCTTATTAAGAAAGTAAATTAAACTAACTATAATGAGGGACAGTCAATAATAGAGAGCAACTAGGGTATTGTGTTCCCCATGATTCTCCAACTTAGCATCACCGAATAACCCAATTCTTGTCTGGTGTATAGCACGCAGGACGGAAATTTAAGTTCACCAAGCTCTTTGGTCAAAGGTGAGAGGCGAATTTCACTATGTGACTTGGCCTATGTCCATAGTGTGCAACACTAATCGTTACCTATAAGTCCCGGTACAAGCTCCCTTTGGCCCAGTTCGATTGATTAGACGAGAACACATCAATCGAATTCTATTGATCAATCTTTTTTCCTATTCATTACAACCTTGGTACATTCAGTAACACTAGGTGGGTTTTAATGTTGGCCACCATTAGAAAATATGCACAACAAATAGAATTGATTAACATATACATATACCCATTCTAAGAATTGTAAATTACCCAGGTTTACTTAGTTAGTTCTTCATAGTTCCTACAACCCTAGTTATGGATTTAGCTACTAATGCTATGGGTAGATGAAAAAATTATGGATTGAGAAAACATAATTAAACACTTACAAAATTGAATTGAAATCAAGCAAATCCAAGAAGAATGAAAATCACAAGCTTCAAGATCAAATTAACGCACAAGTTTTTTTTCACTATCTTCTCTCTCAAGTATTGAGTTCTCTAAGTACAAACTCTAAAAGTACTGAACAATGATGTTCCCTCTTGTACAATAACTTAAAAATATTATTTATAATAATTACAATTAAATCCTAAATAAAATAGAAAAACTGGTCGGCGGACTCCACGAAAGGTCTCTACGACTCGTAATGTGATTTACGAGTCATAGTCAGTGCCTCATAGTCAGATCCCACATTACAAGTCATAGTCAGGGCCCCATAGTCAGCTCCTGGGATCTTGGACTTCTCTTCTACGACTTCACTTCACGACTCGTAAACTGATCCATAACTCGTGATGCATATTCATAGGCTTCAACTTCATCAAATGGTCCCTCACTAGAAATCTTCACCAAACAAATCAATACGACTAGCAAGCTTGCCTCGTTGAGCTGATTTTCAAATTTCATCCTTCATTAGAATTTTCACGAAACTGCCTCTTTGACTCGTAGAATGCTCTATGATCTGTAGACGGTCTCGTAAACCATCAAAAACCAGTAGTCTTCTGCAGTTTTGTCCCAAATCATGGCCAACCTGTCTTCCTACAAATCTAAACACAAACACATATAAAATCCACAAATATCGCATTGAAAATACACAAAATCCTAAGTTTTAAGAATCAAAAGTGTTGTATTTTGGTACCATATCACCTGGACTCTACAAAATCCTTATTATGGGTTGTAGAGTGTTTAACGGCTAGTGAATTGTAGTTTTGTAGAATGTCCAAACTCTAGTTCTTCAGGACTGTGTTTCACAGACCAGTCTACGAGTCGTAAAATGAAGTAAGACTCGTAGAGTTAGTCATAGAGACCCCAACACTTAGTCAAAAATTTAGAAAACTTATCTGGGTTCCATGAGCCCCATTCACGACCCATAGCTTTATCTGTAGATCATAAAATTGGCTCGTGGACTGGAGTATCCAAACTTTTTCTCACTGAAATGTCTACGAGATGGTGTACGGATCATTAAGTGATTTACGGCCCGTAGAACTAGTTGTAAAGGCACTTCCTGATGCCAATTTCTGCAAGAATGGCTGACTTAGCTATGTACCTATACATTCTTCACAGAGCACACTGTTACCCTATACACAACCACACTGTTATCCTATACGCAACCAGCCCAATGTCTAAAATTACAATCAGAATACGAGAAAATAATCTGCCTATAAGTCTAAAAACTAAATACCAAGCTACAACTACAACTATTACATCAAAACCTTGGGTTGTTTCCTAAGTATCTCCTGATTTATTTTCGCAACACGACTTATACAATTTGGTTACTCAGACTTCATCAAGTGCCCAAACCTCATTCTGCAAATCATCTGGCCTTTTTATAGACTGACAAATATTGAAGATAACTTTTTTTCTGAACCTGAGTTGACCGCTTCCATATCCACTAGTGCTCGACCAATGGCCAGGAATGGTCTTTCCAAGATGATTAAGATGTCAAAGTCGACTTTGCAATCTAGGATTACAAAGTTTACGGGGAATATGAACTTTTCAACCTTAACTTGCACATCATATAGTATCCCCATAGACTTCTCACCGTGCAGTCAGCCATCAACAACCGCATACTTGTCAGAGTAGGGACTCCCAATCATAGCTTCTTAAAGATCTTAAGAGGCATTAGATTAATGTTGGCACCGAGATCATACAATGCCCTTGAGAACTCTACATCTCCAATGGTGCAGGGTATGGTAAAAGCGCCAGAATCTTCTCTCTTTTGGACCAAGGACCTCGTAACGAATTCACTTCAATGTTGAAGCACTTGGGAGAGCTCTTGACTCACAGTGCGTTTCTTTGTAACCAGGTCTTTTATGCACTTTGCATACCCTAGAATCTTCTCCAATGCCTCGATAAGAGGGATGCTGATGGAGAATTGTTTCAATATGAAAAGAAAATGCTTGAACTTGTATTCCTCCTCCCTCTTCTTAATTTTTTGAGACAAGGGAAGAGAAGGCCTAAGAATGGGCTTCAACTTCTGTAGCACATCAGTAACTTCACTTACCCCATCCTTGCCATGATCATCTCCGGTATCTACATCCTTGACCGCAACTGTCTCCTCTCGAACATCATCCTCATCAATTGGCGTAGGAGGATCAGTGGTACTCCTGCCACCACTAGTATAACCGCCATGCACTGCCTTTAATTCTTAGGATTCTGATCTATGTTGCTAAATAATATACCCCTTTGACGCTGATTAAGTTGAGCTGAAACCTGATCGAACTGTTGCTCAAGTTTTTTGATGGAAATAGAATAATACTCAATTTTCTTATGTACACTAGAGTTCTCAGATTTCATCCCCCTCAGAGTCTCATCTTGTGTCTCAGCTTTTTTCAATAGGTGGTCAAACATCTCCTCAACTTTAGAACTACTAGCACCTGTGTTGCAGTTGTATAGTGGCACATATGGACTATTTTTGTAACCATCTCTGCGACCCCAATCTGCTTCTCTATCTTTTCCCCAATTCTGGTCATAGTATCCTTCGCGGTTGTCTCTGAAAGTTCTGTCTCGATTGATGTTCTGACCTTGATTTTTTTTACCTTGGTGTAAATAGTCCTGATTGGACCCTTGGACATTGGTCTGAAATTCCCTGTCTGATCAGTAATAAATAAGTGTCCTCATAGTAGGGATCATTATACATGGGTGCATCCGGAGGCTGATGAGCAACTGCATTGACTCATTCTTGATTCTACTTCATCATCACCTTCATACCTGTATGAATTTGAGCAAGCCCTTGCATAGTCTCTTCATTTATCTTAGCTTGCTTTGACTCAAAATTGATAATATACGAACTTTTGGTAGATGCTTTGTCTCTTTTCCCCCATGCACGATTGGTCCACTCTCTTCATCCTTTCTGCAATCCTTGTGAATGGTTGATCTAAGAACGTGCCCCCCATAATGGTATTAGCACAGGCTTGACTATTTTCATCAAGAGCATGGTAGAAGATCTCCACCAAGGCATCATAAAAAATTTTGTGGTCCAAGCCACTCTTTAAGTACTTAGGAAACCACTCTCATGTAGTTAATCGAGTCACCAAGAAGTTTTTCAAAGTTGTTAATCTGATCTTTCAACTTGAGCTTCTTCGATCTTGGGAAGTAGCTCTCCAAAAAGGGTTTCTATAATTCAGCCCAACTGGTAATCAAACTCTGCTGAAGCTCAGATAGCCATAATGTTGCATTGCCTATAAGAGATAATGGGAAGATATGAAGTTTCACCGCATCCATAGACAGATTTTGTGTTCCCATTACACTCTTGCAGACGAATGCAACGTTGTATAGATGGCTATGAGGATCCTCTGATGGTAAGCCCGCAAACAACCCATGATTCTGCAGCATCTGAAGCAACCCACTCGAAATCACAAACGTTGTATCAGCCGGTAGTAGTGGCAACATAATAGCTTCAGTCACCTTTATAACTATAGCATTAAGATTGTATTGATTCCACTAATAAGAATTGTCATAGAAATCCTGTGATTGTGGAGTAATATCATCAAGAGGAGGTGAGTTCTCATTGTCAGCATTATCATTCTCATTCCCATTCAGAGTTGTACTTGCTGCAATGTTGGCGTTATCTTGGGTCATTCTTCTCAATGTTCTCTGGATCTCTGAGTCAAATGGATTCAAGGGTTTGCCTCAACTTTGTGTGTTGGGCATACACTACACTTACACCCTGAAAAGAAACAAAAACAACAAAATACGTAAAATGACTGAAACAAGAATTAATATCCAAATCACTTTGGATCAAACAACCCTAGTCCTATTCCTCGGCAACAACGCCAAAATCTTGATGTTGCCCTACTTAAACCTCTTTTTTAAGGATAAAGCAGTCGTTGTTAAGAAATAGAACCTAACCAAGGTTAGGGTTGAACCCAAGGGAATATTGTAGACTTAATAGAATTCAATTGATGCAATTTGAGTGATTTATCAGCTTATTTCCCCGAAAGGGGGGGTTATGATAACAAGTAGAGAAGTAAACCTAACTAATACAAGAGTTTAACCAATATGGAGAAAAACTAGGGCATTGTATTTTCCATTATTTCCTAACTCAGTATCATATGATAACCTAAATATTTTCTAAAGTGTAGCATGCGGGACGGTAAGTTAAGTTCACCAAACCCTTTGGCCCAGGTGAGAGGCGAATTTCACTACATGACTTTGGCTCATCTCCGCAGTGTGACATTACTAACCCATATGTATTAGTCCCAGTACAACATCCCCTTGGCCCAGTTCAATTGATTAGACAAGAACACATCAATTGAATCATGTTAATTAATCTCTTTTCCTATTCATTACTACATTGGTCCAGTTAGTAACACTAGGTAGGTTCTAATATTGGCCACCATCAGAAAACATGTAAAACAAAGAGAGTTTAATACATGCATGCACACTTTTCAAGAATTATGAACTATCCAATTTTACCTTATTCATTCTTCATGGTTCCCACAACCCTAGATGTGGATTTAGCTACTCATGATTTGTGTAGATGCAAAACTTATGAATTTGAATAACATCATAGAGCACTTATATAATTAAATTAAGCACAAATAAATTCAAGCTTCAATGAGAATCACAAGATGATAATTAGAAGATCAAATCGAAGAGTACAAGTTTTTTTTCTTATTTTCACCGGGTGTCCGAGTCTTTTAGAGCCCCGACTAATCCTTGGAGTGCAGAGGCCCTCGGCACAGAGTTTTCTACAAATGCACCATGGTTAATTCAGTTTTTACCCAGTCCGATGCCCTCAGAAATTGTTTGCACCCAGTGGGTTTCGATCTTGAGACCTTGAAATGGGGCAAACCCCAAGGCTCAAGTCTATTACCACCAGGCCAACCCCTAAGGGTTCAAAGTACAAGTGTTTCTCAAAACTCTACAATATTTCTCTACTCAATCTCACTATTTTTCTCTCAACTGTTCGAACTCTCTCCAAAACTTCTAAGAAAAATAATATAAAAACCTATTTATAATATTTAAAATACATGTTCTAAACAAAATAGGATAACTAGGTCAGCACATCTCACGAATAGCTTTGCAGCTCGTGTTGTGTCCTACGACTCGTAATCAGGCTTCCGTAATATGTTGCTGCAAATCTGGACTTGTGCTCTATGATACCCCTGTACGGCCCACAAAATGTTTTACAGTCCATAAGGGGTTTTATCTGATGAAAAACTTCAGAAAGTCCTACTTTTCTGATCCTCTAGGCACAAAACTTTATCTACGACTCGTAAAATAGGTCATGACCCATCTGCATGTTTGTAGAACAAAGTTAAAAAAAATCAGCCCTTTGTTGGAGTTGTGCACGAGATCTCCTTCACGGCCTGTACAATGCTCTACGACCCGTAAAAGGTCTCGTACTTCATTAAAATCAGCAACTTCTGCATATTTTTCCAAAATCAATGTCAATCCTGAAATCCTGCAAATCAAATACAAAAACACATTAAACCCACTGACATCGTATTATGAACACATAATATTTCAAGTTTTAAGTATCAAAAGTACTGTATTTTGACAGCACATCAGTTAATAATATGCTGGAGGATTGGAGACAAAATCTGAAGTGCATAATGTTCAAATTGAGCAAGACCAAGATTAAATATTTAAAATGCAAATTCAATGTTGTGATGGATGAAACAGGAATAAAAGTGAGACGTGCTACTCACCCGGTTTGTAAGATAGAAAGCTGTAAATATATTGGTTCTATCATTAAGAGTAGTGGAGACATTGATGGTGATGTCATGCATCACATCCGGGCAGCATGGATGAAATGAAGACTTGCCTCTAATGTACTATGTGATAAGAAGGTATTACCTAAAATTAAAGGTAAGTTCTACAAAGTGGTGGTTAGACCGTTCTTATTATATGAAGTGGAGTACTGACCAGTAAAAAACTCACTTATTCAGAAGATGCATGTCGTGAAAATAATGATGTTGAGATAGATGTGTGGACATATTAGGAATGACAAGATCAGAATGAGGTCATTCGGGAGAAGGTGGGAGTGGTTCTATGATAGACAAGATGAGGGAATGAAGGAAAACTGAGATGATTTGGACATATGTTGAGAAGGTGTGTCGATGCTCCAATTAGCAAGTGTGAAAAGTTGGATTTAAGGGTTACACAAGAGGGATAATGGTAGGCCCAAAAAGTACTAGGAAGAAAAGTAATTAGACTGGACATAGTATAACGTTATATTATCGAGGAGATGACCTTAGATAGAATGTAATGAATGTTGTGTATTAGGGTAGAAGAATTGTAATGTTAAAATGTTGTTTTATCTTGTGACGGTTTAAAGTTTGTCATTAGAGTAATCGTCTCATTATAGTAGTAATGTTTTTATTTTTCAATTATCACATTATTTTGTTACTGTTACTATCTTTTTCTAGTAAAACTTACATTACTCTTGTTAAGCCTATACTATATTTATTATCTTTTTGTTCTTTTATTTGAAACTGATATATTTGAGTTGAGGATTTTTTGAAAAACATTTTTTTTATTTTCATGAGCTAATGATAAGGCATGCATATACTATATTCTCTCCAAATTTCACTTGTGAAATTTCATCAACTATACTGTTGTCATCGTAATAAAACAAAGGGAGGAGAACTATCTCCAAATGCGAGAGCCAGCAAGCTAGAAAAGAATCAAAGATGATGGGGTTGAATACTTAATTCACTGTTTTTTAAATTAATCCGTTTAAATAATACGACATATATCAGAAAGAACTTTATTTGTAAGTATCTTTATTTTTATTAAAATAATATTATTTTATAATCATAAAATATTTAAAATTATAAATAATTATACCTTCTTCATTTCAATTTATTTGTTAATAATTTGCAAGTCTTTAATTTTAATTGTTGTCACATCACATATTTTATATCACAAAATTTAAAAGTATTTTAATGATCTATACATTTTTAATTTGATATCATAAAAATATAAAAAGAATAATTTTATATCAATGAAATAAAATAAAAAGAGGAGTAATGATCAAGAATGGAAGGAAGGAGTAGTAAGAAAGCAAGGTAAAAAAAGAAAAGCAAAATCCAGAGGTGGGAGAGTGAATCACAGTTGGAAGTCAGTTTTTGGGTAAGTACCCTGTCAAAATAAAGCAGTCATTTGCAGACTGCAAAATTAGCAGAGTCACGGTGTGAGTGCCTTCTTCTTCTTCTATGCAAAATAGTACTGCTACAAAGCTTTTAACCACTTTCTCATTTATTCATCTCTGCAAATCACTCAGCGTGTGTATAAAAGTGATCACTGAAAAAATAAAGGGTAATGCTAAATGATACAAAAAAGTTTGGCACAAAATATCAATTGATATTTATGCCTTTTTGGGTAATAGTTATTTTTTGTTCTATTTTATATAACATTTTTTTTTGTCAGTCCCAAAAGAATGTTATCTTAGTCTAATTAGAAATTTCATTTGGGTAATAGTTATTTTTTTGTTCTATTTTACTCTAATTAGAAATAATTACCTTTAAAATTCTCCCTCTATCCTTAATGAAATATTCTCAACCACAAAAATATGTAAGAATAATTTGAGACTACAAGTTTTAAAGTCTTCTTTTTTTTTCTTAAACATTGTATCAAATCAAAGGGTCCTACATAAATTAGGACGGAAGGATTATCAGAATTTCTTCAATTTTTTAATTTATAGGTTATGCCCTTTTGATAATAACCACTAGTTTTCCTCCACATTTAGCTTTCTCTTCAAAATTATCAATTTCACAAATAATATATTATTTTTCGATGATTCAAAATTTTCTCGAAAAAATTAAATACAATCGAAATTGACCTCATTTTTCGATATTAAATTGAATAATATATATAATAATATTTTATTTTATTT
>JAABOM020058291.1:0-14108 GCA_011800125.2 Solanum clarkiae | reverse complement strand
AAAATAGGGCTTAACTTCATACTTGCATAATCATAGATAATTCCATGAATTCATAACATACTTGATAGCCCATATTCATCATGAAGTCACTTGACTTATAAAATATATACATATATTGATAATTCATAACTTGGCATTTTATCAAACACTTAGTGGCTCTGTAATGCTTATTCAAAATCATGCAATTCAAGAGTGAAATCATGTGAGAAGACTCAATGAAAATCAACCCACCAACATATTGCAAAACCCTCATGTGAGATACCTTGAAATCCATCATCAAATCTCATAATAGATCATAGTTGCATAGCTCAAAACATGCATAGACTCAATAGACAAAATCAACTCATAGAATAAGATTGATATAGATGGATATTTAATCAACATTTCATAAAA
Organism: Solanum clarkiae; assembly: GCA_011800125.2. Lineage (NCBI taxonomy): Eukaryota > Viridiplantae > Streptophyta > Magnoliopsida > Solanales > Solanaceae > Solanum > Solanum clarkiae. The sequence continues at coordinate 13,715 of JAABOM020058291.1, read as the reverse complement.
TCCCAACATATTTCATGCTTATAATTCATAATAAAAGATACTCATAGATAATACAACTTGAAAATATGTAATTTTCATAAGATAGGAAGATTGGACACCATGAGTGAAAGGACCTAATGGTTGAAACTCACATACCTTAAACATAAGTTTTCTTAGAGTAGACGTGAAGGAGACTTGAAGCTTGAATGGAGTTCTTGAGATGCGGAGTTAAGCTTGAGACAATTGAATTAGGATGAAATATTTTGCTAAGACTTGGAGAGGTTTTTGAAAGGGTCTTGAGTGATATGGAGTAGAACAATGGCTAAGTATAGGTGTTTTTATGCATAAGTAGGCATGGGGCTGTGACCCTAAGGCACTTGGACCGAAATAAGAAACTAAGTAAAAAAATGTACATCTCCGCGCCCCTAGCACATGTCTTTGGAAATCATAAATTTGCGAAAATTATTTTTTGCTACAGGTCCGCTAAAATCGGGGTTATACCCTTCTCCCACTCAATTTTGCCCCTTGATCATGAATATGAAGTTGGATTTTTGATATCACGCCTGGATTTTGAGATATATGGAAATTACGATTATGGGCATTTCTGATGCACATTTTTGGGGCCTTTTTGGGGCGTTTCAATATCTCCCCCTTGGGAACATTCGTCCTCAAATGTCAAAGGAATGTACATAAGAGAAGTAATCATGAAGATTTCAGCCCAACATGGATGCAACAAATACATTTAAACATCATTTCAAAAATCTCAACATGAATGACAAAAATCACCATAAAGTTGTCAACAAGAACATGAATGCATGCAAAATGACATATGGGCTGAAACTTAAGACTTGAAATCATATAGGGGAACTTGAATTAGTACCTTCGGCTTGATTAAAATTTAAGAGGTATGTATATCGCTTTCTCATGTCCGCCTCAGTTTCACATGTGGCACTTTCAACTTGTTGGTTCCTCCAAAGGACCTTGACGGAAGCTACCTCCTTGTTTCTCAACCTCTTTACTTGTCTATCCAAAATCTCCATCAGGACCTGCCCATAAGTCAACTTATCTTCTAAAACACCTAAAACATCCAAAGGCACTATAGCATTAGGGTCACCTACACACTTTCTCAACATGGACACATAGAAGACCGGATGAACCATGTCCATCTCCATTGGCAACTCCAACTCATATGCAACCTTACCAATCTTCCTCAAAACTCTATAGGGCCGATGAATCTTGGGCTTAATTTCCCCTTCTTGCCAAATCGAACCATACCCTTCATAAGCGAGACTTTCAAGAAAACTCAATTACCAACCTTAAACTCTAGATCTCTTCTCCTCACATCGGAGTAAGACTTTTGTCTACTTTGGGCTGTTTTCAATCTCTCCATAATCAATATCACCATCTCCAAGGCTTCCATGACAAAATTCGTACCTAGCAAAGCCATTTCCCCCACTTCAAACCACCCAACCGGTGATCTACAACACCTACCATAGAGAGCTTCAAAAGGAATCATACCAATGCTTGAGTGGTAACTATTGTTGTAAGCAAATTCAATGAGTGGAAGTTGTCCATTCCAACTACCCTTAAACTCCAAAACACAAGCTTTAAGCATATCCTCAAGAATTTGGATAGTTCTTTCGGGTTGGCCATCCGTTGAGGGTGAAAGGTCGTGAGCTTAACCTTGGTAATAAGACCTCTTTTGAATGACCTCCAAAAGTGAGAAGTGAACTGAGCACCATGATCTGAAATGATAGACAAGGGCGCCCCATTCAATCTAACCAACACATGAATGTATAATTTTGCATAATCTTCAGCACCATTAGTAGTTTTGATCGGTAAGAAGTGAGCCGACTTTGTCATTCTATCCATAACAACCCAAATGGAGTGAAAATATTTCCTAGTCTTAGGCAACCCGACCACAAAATCCATGTTGATTTCCTCCCACTTCCAAGTAGGAATCTCTATATCTTGGGCTAGGCCACCCGGCCTTTGATGTTTGGCTTTAACTTGTTGGCAATTGTCACACCCGGATATGAACTTAGCAATATCTCTCTTCATACCACTCTACCAAAACACCTCCCTTAAATCTCTATACATCTTTGTAGAACTGGAGTGAATAGAATAGGATGAATTATACGCCTCATCTAAAATCTTCTTTCTCAAGTCATCAACACTAGGCACACACAATCTACCTTGGTACCTAAGGGCGCCATCTCCCCCTAGGGAGAAAACTTCCACTTTACCATCTCTCACCAAGGCCTTCAACTCTAGCAAGGCGGAGTCAAGATCTTGTTTTGCCTTTACTTCCTCAATCAAGGAAGATTTAGAACCATCAACAACCACTACACCACCATTATCAACTTCATCCAACCTAACCTCAAATCTAGCCAACTAATGGACCTCTCTAGCCACCTCTTTGCCACTATCATCAACATGAGCTAGACTACCAATAGACACCCTACTTAGAGCATCGGCCACAATGTTAGCTTTGCCGGGGTGATAATGCACACTTATATTATAATCTTTAAGGAGCTCTAACCACCTTGTTTATCTCAAGTCAAGATCTTTTTAGGTGAACACATATTGGAGACTCTTATAGTCGGTGGACATATCAACATGAACCCCATATAAGTAGTGATGCCAAATTTTCAAAGCAAATACCATGACCGCCAATTCAAGATCATGGGTGGGATAATTCTTCTCATGCCCCGTAAGTTGTCTAGAGGCATATGCTATCACCTTACCACTTTGCATCAAAACACACCCCAAACCAATTCTTGAGGCATCACAATATACGACAAACCCTCCCGTCCCTTTTGGTAGAGCCAAGATAGGAGCAAAGATAAGCTTATCTTTCAAAGTTTGGAAACACTTTTCACACTCATCATTCCATACAAATTTTTCCTTCTTTTGTGTCAATTTAGTCATAGGAGAAGCAATAGAAGAGAAGTCATTCACAAACCTCCGGTAATAACCCTCCAAACCCAAGAAACTGCTAATGTCTAATGGAGTCAAAGGTCTGGGCCAATTTCTAATCACCTCCGTTTTCTTAGGATCCACCTTAATACCCTCACCCGACACCACATGTCCCAAAAATGAAACCTCTTTTAACCAAAACTCATATTTTTCATATTTGGCATACAACCTCTCCTCCCTCAGGATTTGCAAATCCATACTCAAGTGATTCACATGCTCCTTCTCACTATGGGAATAAATCAAGATATCATCAATAAAAACCACCACAAACAAGTCAAGGTAGTGTTTAAAGACCCTATTCATAAGAACCATAAATATAGCTGGTGCATTAGTCAACCCGAAGGATACAAACACAAACTCTAAGTGCCCATGCATAGTCCAGAAAGCTGTCTTGAGAATGTCACACTCCCTCTCTTTCACTTGGTGATATCCGGACTAAAGATCATTCTTAGAAAGGCGACTAGCCCATTGAAGTTGATCAAAAAGGTCATCAATCCTTGAAAGAGGGTACTTGTTCTTTATGTTGACTCTATTAAGTTGTCGGTAGTCCATGCACATTCTAAGAGAACCATCCTTCTTCTTTACAAATAACACCTGTACACCCCAAGATGAGTTACTAGGCCTTATAAAAGCCTTTTCCAACAAATCCCTCAATTGCTCCTTCAACTCTACTGGGACCATACGTTAAGGGGAAATATAAATGGGTTGAGTATCGGGAAAAAGGTTTATACCAAAATATATTTCTCTTTCGAGAGAAACACCGAGAAGCTCATTGGGAAAGACATCAAGAAACTCATTAAGCAACGGAACTAACTCTAAAGGAAGGACTTTGGAATCAATATCCCTAACCCTCACAAAATGATAGAGACACCCCTTAGAAATCAACGTTTGGGCTTTAAGACAAGAAATGAACCTACCCTTGACCACCACACCACGACTTTCCCACTCAAGGACGGGCTCATCGGGGAATTGTAATTTAACCATATGGGTTCTACAATCAATAGAATCATAATATGCATGCAACCAATCCATCCCAAGAATGACATCAAAATTCACCATATCTAATTGAACAGAATCACAAGGTAAGATTTTATGCAAAATGAACACGGAATAATTTCTATAAACTTTTCTAGCAACAATGGACTCACCAACGGGGGTAAACACTTCATAAATTTCGTACAACAATTCGGGACTAACATAAAGCTTTTTGGCAACAAAAGGAGTCATAAAGTAAAGAGTGGCACCCGGGTCTATCAATGCATACACATCAAAATCAAAAACCTTTAACATACAGATGATGACATCGGGCACCTCATTCACCCTTTGTCTCCATTGAAGAGCATAGAACCTATTTTGCCTTGGTGCACCCCCTTGTTGGCCTCCTCTTCCCCTTTGACCCGCATTTGCACCTTGGCCTTGTGGTCGACCATCTCTACCTTTGGGTTGAGCATGAGGACAATCAATAACCTTGTGGCCAACTTCACCATAACCAAAGTGAGCATTTGAATTTAACAAACAAGGACCACTATGATTCTTTTCACACCTTGGACATCTAGGCTTTACCATTCCTCCATTACCACCTCAGAACCTTTGATTAGGCACCCTATCATTAGCAAACCTCTTCTTGGAAGCATTCGATGACGCATGGCCTTGGAACTTGTGGCCTTGAGGAAACCGTGAAACGACCCCAAAAGTAGCCAAAAAAATGCCTCCAAAGTGCCCGAAATCGTAATATCCATATATCTCAAAATGCCATATTTTTGTTTAGGGGGAAACATTGAGTGGGGAATGGGTTTAACCCCGATTTTAGAGAAACCGTATCAAAATTCAAAAATGCAGAATGAGTGATTTCCAAAGATCTAGCGCACCAGTGGCGGTATAATTTTGTCCAGTTGTATTAGTTCAATCCAAGGATTTTAAGTCTTGAGCCTAAGCCTTTCCATACATGAAAATATCTATACTTAGCCATATTTTACCTTCGTATCATTCAGTACATTCTCCAATACTCACTCAAACACTTAGACTAATATTTCTCTCAAAACCAAGTGCCAAAACTCATCCAAATCTTAAGGATTTCACTCAAACTTCAAGTCTCCATTTCCAATCTTCTTCAAGGATTCTCCAAAGTCAAGGTATGTGGGTTTCAACTATTGGGTCCTTTCATTCATGGTGCCTAAGCCTCCATTTCATCTAATTTGAACGAGTTTAAGTTGATTTTACACATAGGTCTATTACTATGAATTTAACTATGAACTATGTTGGGTTTTGTAAAAGTGTGACTGTTTTAGCATGTTTGGAGTTATGAATCTTGGATCTAACTTGAGATTTGATGAAGGGTTTTGATGTATATTGTATGATTATGTTACCAAATGTTAGTGGGATAATTTACTTCAAGATTTCTTGCATGATTTCACTCTTTAGTTGCATGGTTTTACACTAGCATTGCACACCCACCAAGTGTTTCATAAAATGTCTAAATTATGATTCTTCAGTTGATGAAGGCCTAATGCTTGGCATATGAAATATATAACTTTATGATGATGAAAGTATGTTGTATGTTAATTTCATGATGAACTTCTATAGCGTTGTGAGTTGACCAAGCCTAGATTTGTGGGTTGTAAGCTCGGGTAACTACATCGAGGGGTTGGTACCTTGGTTTCTTAGTACGGGGGTAGTAGGCCCGTATAACAACATCGAGGGTCTGGTACCTTTGTTGCCTAGTATAGGGGATAGTAGTCTCGTATAAACAAATTGAGGGGTTGGTACCTCATTAACCACATCAAGGGGTTTGTACCTTGGTTGCCTTGTACGGGAGGTAGCAGGCCAGTATAACCATATTAAGGGGTCGATACCTCATTAAACATATCGAAGGGTTTGTACCTTGGTTGCCTATATTGATGGTCACTTACTGCACATGTGTTATGATCTAAATAAGCATGTTTTACTTTAAGCATCATTCATACATATCATATTGTTATTATGCTATCTATTGGATATTATTATGCATTTTGCCTATGGAACTACCTATTGTTCCATTGCATCCTACATACTTAGTACACCCAAATGTACTAACGCATACTCTATGACTACATGATATTTCCATATAGGACCCGGAGCTCCTATTGATTCTCCTCCACGTGGCTAGACGGATTGTCCAGTTAGCTTATGGTGAGTCCTCAATTCCAGGGACAATATTTATCTTCTCTCAGGCTTATGTTTAGACTATGTCTTGTATGTTTGGATTGCCTATTGACATTATTATAAGGGTGAGCCCGGTTGCTTGTCTTGGCCCTCGCTAAATATCTAAGGTCTAGAGGTGTTGTTAGACATTTTATGTATAATGCTATAAGATTTGACTCTCTCTTGAATCTTGTTGTTTATGATATGAAAGGTGTCCCCTTTGCCCTGGTTATCCCAATTTACTATCTTGTTTTGCTATTTTATTGCTTCCTCGACCAAGGATGTGAAATGATATGTTAAGAGGCTTACTTGGGATTCCTTCGGGTTTCCCATGTCGTGACACATCTAGGCCCTAGTTTGGGTCATGACAAACTTGGTATCAGAGCACTAGATTATTAGGTCCTAGGCGTCCAACACACCATGTCAATTAGAGTCCTATTCATAGTTGTGAAGCGTGCCATGACTATGAATAGGAGGCTATGAGGCATTCTAGGAAATATTTTCCTTCTTCATGATCTATGTCATGAGATAGAGTTAGGTCCCCTAGGGCTTATTGCTAATCCCTAATCGTTACATTTTAGTATAGGTCTCAAGCTACTCAAGACGGTGATATATCGAATGTGAAGGTCCACAATGCTCAATGGGTTAATGACCCACAAAATTTGCAACTCAACTCAATCAACAAGTGAGTGCTCCCAAGAACTCAAATGGTAAGAGGAGAGGTAGTGAGGCTAAGAGGGCACGTGTTGACAGTAAGTTCCAAAGTCTCAAAGATAGAGGTGATGCTATATGTTCAACATGTGGTAAGGTTCATAGAGGCCCATGTTTGAAAGGCACCAATGCTTGTTCCGGTTGTGGCGAAGTGGGATACAAGAGGAAGGATTGCCCTCATACACGCAATAAGCGTAAAAGGGGTGATGAAGGAGTGACTCATCTTAGATTCCCAAAACGTGAGAGGCAAGGAGGGGATAAGGTGCTTGATGTTGCTATCCGTATATTGGAATTTCCTTTATCTTTGATGTGCATATATTGATAGGTCTGTTGTGCCACTATCTTTTTCATTGTTCTTTCTTGTTGCTAGTGGGCTTCAAGTGTGCCCCTAGTTTTTGTGTGAACAATAGAGTCTACCCTTTTTGTTGAGCCTATTGTTGTTATAAAGTTTATAGGTGTTGTTCTGTGTTGATATTGCATTAGGCCTTACCTTGTGACTAGTTGGGTTTGATATGGTGGATTTTGATGCCATACTTGGGATGGACTAGCTGCATAGATGTTGTGCCCCCTTTGTGTAGGGCCCGTAGAGTCAGATTCCAATTCCCTAATAAACCCATCCTTGAGTGGGTGCTTGTATACTGGTTGTGAAGGGGTAAGTTTGTTTCTTGTCTTAAGGTACAATTGGTCTCTAAGAGTTGCATTTATCATCTTGTAAGAATTAGGGGTGTTGAACCTAAGTTATTTCTATTGAGTTGTTTCCGGTGATCAAACGGTTAGTGAAACTCCCTCCGGATACTTTGAATTTGGGGTAGTGCCTCTTGGTTTGACTTATGTCCCGGTTATGTCTATAGGTCTCATGAATGGGGTCTTTAATCCCTACCTTATTATGTTTGTGATGGTCTAGTGATGAAGTATTGATTTATTTAGAGCTTGTGAATCATTTGGGAGTAATTGCAAATCTTGGGGTAAGAGAAGTTGTATGCTAAGTAAGAGAAGTGTGAATTTTGGTGGAAAGAGGTTGCCTTTCTAGGTTATGTGGTCAGGGGGTAAATGCTATTAAGGTGAAGTCCAAGGAGATAGAGGTGATTAGAAATTGGCCTAGACCATTGACCCCGTCGGACATTAGGAACTTCTCAGGCTTAGTGGGTTACTACCAGAGGTTTGTGAACGAATTCTCTACTATTGTTTCTCCCATGACTAAGTTGATCCAAAAGAAGGCTAGTTTTGTAGACCAATGAGTGAGAAAGGAGTTTCCAAACCTTGAAGGATAAGCTTGTCTCTGCTCCTATCTTGTCTCTAAGGGAACGGTTGGAAGGGTTTGTTGTGTATTGTGATGTCTCTCAGATTGGTTTAGGTTGTGTGTTGATGTAATATGGTAAGGTGATAACCTGTTCTTTTAGATAATTTGAGATGCATGAGAAGGATCATCCCATCTATGACCTTGAGTTGGCTGTCATTGTATTTGCTTTAGAAATTTGATGTCATTATGGGGTGCACGTTGATGAGTTTACCGATCATAAGATTCTCCAATATGTGTTCACTCAAAGAGAACTCAACTTGAGGCAAAAAAGGTAGTTAGAACTTCTTAAGGATTAGGATATGAGTGTGCATCATCATCTGGTGAAACTAATGTTATGGTCGGTGCTTTCAGTTGGGAGTTCATGGGTAGCTTAGTTCATATTGATAGTGGTAGCATAGAGGTGACTAGGTAGGTCCACCGATTGGCTAGGTTAAGGATTAGGTTGGAAGAGGTTGACTATGGAGGTATTGTGGTTGTTGGTAGTTCAAAGATCCTCCTTAGTTGATGAGGTAGAAGCAAAGCAAGATCTTGATTCCTCCTTGTTAGAATTGAAGGCTTGGGTGAGCATTGGTAAAGTGGAGCTTTTCTCCCAAAGGGGGAGATGGTTCCCTTAGGTACTAAGGTAGGTTTTGTGTGCCTAGTGTTGATGACTTGAGGAAGAGGGTTCTTGATGAGACTAATAGTAGCTATCATTCTAGCATTTGTATGGCTCCTTTTGAGACTCCATATGGTAGACATTGTATGTCCACTGTTGGGTGGTTTAGAGCGGGAGAAATGGCTTTCTTGGGTTTGAATCTGATTATGAGGGACATGAAGAAGGTGAGATTGATTAGGGAAATGATGAAACAGCCCAAAATCATCAAAAGACTTATGACTATGAGGGGAGAAAGGATCTTAAATTTAAAGTTGGTGATTGGGGCTATTTGAAGGATTCACTCATAAAAGGTGTGGCCGTCTTGGTAAAGAGGGAATTGAGTTTACAATTTGTGAGACCCTATAGAGTGTTGAGAAGCATTTGTGAGGTTGCATACAAATGGGAGTTGCCTTTGGATATGGTTCGTCCGGCTCCTCATGCTCTTAGGTTGAGGAGATGTGTTAGTGATTCAAGTGTTATAGGACTTTTTGAGGATTGTGGATGTTGTGGAGGATGGTTGGCTTAAGAGATTGTCCTGGTGGAGATATTGGATGGATGGGCAAAAAAGTTGATTAATAAGAATGTAGTGCTTGTGAAGGCCCTTTGGAAGAATCGCCAAGTGAAAAGTGTCATTCGGGGAGCCGAAGCAAGCAAGGAGAAGCGATATACATACCTCTTTCATCCTATTCAAGCTTATTATAACAAGTCAAGTCCTTTTTATGATTCCAAGTCTTATGTTTCAACCCCTATGTCGTTTGCATGCATTCATGTTTATATTGACATGTTCATGATGATTTTAACACTTATGTTGATATTTTTGAAAATGGTGTTTAAGTGTATTGATGCATCCTTGTTAGGGCTGATCTCTTCATGAATACTCATCTCATATATGTTTCTTTGACATTCGAGGATGAGTGTTCCCAAGGGGCAGACATTGAAATGACCCTAAATGTGCCCGAAAATGTGCCTCGGAAGTGCTTGGAATCGTAATTTCCACATATCTCAAAATTCGTATGTGATATCAAAAAACTGACTTTATATTCTTGTTCAGGGGGCTAAATTGAGTGGGAAATGGGTCTAACCCCGAATTTAGAGAAACCATATCAAAATTCGAAAATGCAAAATGAGCGATTTCTAGGGAGCTAGTGCACCCCAGGCGCGACGCCAGGGGCGGAGAGGGTATAATTTTGTACAGTTTTATTAGTTCAGTCTAAGGCATTTGGATCTTGGGCCTAAGCCATGCCATACGTGAAAATACTTATATTTAGCCATATTTTACCTTCATATCATTCAAGACATTCCCCAATACTCACTCAAACACTTAGACTAATATTCTCTCAAAATTCAAGTGCCAAAACTCATCCAAATCTTAAGGATTTCACTCAAGCTCCAAGTCTCCATTTCCAATCTTCTTCAAGGATTATCCATAGTCAAGGTATGGGGGTTTCAACCATTGGGTCCTTTCATCTATGGTGCCCAAGCTTCCATTTCATCTAATTTACATGTTTTAAGTTAATTTTACACATGGGTCTATTACTATGAATTTGACTATGAATTATGTTGGGGTTTCGTAAAAGTGTGACTGTTTTAGCATGTTTGGAGCTATGAATCTTGGATCTAACTTGAGATTTGATGAAGAGTTTTGATGTATAATTTTTATGTATATTGTATGATGGTGTTACCAAGTGTTGGTGGGATGATTTACTTCAAGAATTCTTGCATGATTTCACTCTTTAATTGCATGATTTTACACTAGTACTGCACACCCACCAAGTATTTCATAAAATGTCCGAATTATAATTCTTGAGTTAATGAAGGCCTAATGCTTGGCATATGAGATATTGACTTTATGATGATGAAAGTATGTTATATATATGTTAATTTCATGATGAACTACCATAGCATTATGAGTGGACGAAGCCTATCTCGGGGGATTGTAGGCTTGGGTAACCTCATCGAGGGGTTGGTACCTTGGTTGCCTAGTACGGGGGGCAATAGGCCCGTATAACTACATCGAGGGGTTGGTACCTTGGTTGCCTAGTACGGGGAGTAGTAGGCTCGTATAACCATATTGAGGGGTTGGTACCTAATTAACCACATCGAGGGGTTTGTACCTTAGTTGCCTAGTACGGGGGATAGTAGGCCTGTATAACCATAATGAGGGGTTGGTACCTTATTAAACATATCGAGGGGTTTGTAACTTGATTTCTTTATTGATGGTTAATTGCTACACATGTATTATGCTCTAAATAAGCATGTTTTACTTCAAGCATCATTTATACATGTCATATTGTTATTATACTATCTATTGGATATTATTATGCATTTTGCCTATGTGGACTACCTATTGTTGCATTGCATCATACATACTTAGTACATTCAAACATACTAATACATACTCTATGCCTACATGATAATACCATGTAGGACCCGAAGCTCCTATTGATTCTCTTCCACGTGGCTAGACGGATTGTCCAAGTTAGCTTATGGTGAGTCCTAAGGTTTAAAGGTGTTCTTGGACATGTTACGTAAAATGCTATGAGCTTTGACTCTCTCCTGACTCTTGTTGTTTATGATATGAAAAATGTCCCCTTAGCCCCGGTAATCCTTATTTATTATCTCTTGTTTCTATTTTATTACTTCCGCGACCAAGGATATGCAATGATATGCTAAGAGGCTTACTTTTTCCTTTGGGTTCCCAATGCGTCGTGTCACATCTAGGCCTAGTTTGGATCGTGACAAATTGGCCACCTTTAGAACCTTGGAACCCACCTTCAAATCGAGCCCTCTTGGACTCACCAACCCTTCTCTTTCTAAGCTTTTCCACCTCTAATTTTTCGACATATGTCGTGAGGTGGGACAAAACCATATCACCCACTAATGTGGTGGTTTAATACTCCTAATTTCACCAAGTCAGATACACCTGACACAAATTTGTTCATCCTTGACCTTGGCTTTGCAACCATATGTGAGGCATACTTGTTGAGATGGTTGAACTTGAGGGAATACTCCCTCACACTCATAGATTCCTTGCTTTAAATTCATTAATTCCATCATCTTCACATCCCTTAGCTCAATAGGAAATAACCTATTGAGAAATGTCGCTTTGAATTCTTCCCAAGGGATAGCATTACTCTTCCCCTTCTCCATCTTCCATTGTGTGAACCATATTTGAGCCACCCCTTTGAGTTTGTAGGTCGTCAACTCTGCTTTTTCCTCTAATTAACCCCAATGATGGAAGACACCTTATACACCTAATCAATGAATTCTTGGGGGTCCTCATCCACCTTGGATCCATGGAACTCCGGTGGGTTCATTCTAGTAAGATCCCTCACCCTTGAGGCCGGAGTAGGAGCATGAGGGGCTTGGGCCCCTTGGTTCAATTGATTCGTCATGGCATGGTCCAACATAGTGATAGTATCTCAGAACTCATCATAGTCCACTCCCCCATCTTGGGGAGCTTGAGGAGCAGGAGGGGCCGGTTGCTCCTCGGGTGTATGGGCTCTTCTTCCTCTTGGAATCGGAATGATCTAGAATAGCAAAGAACATTCATTAGAGAAAAATCCTTACGTTACTTCTAAAGCATGACATAGATCATGAAGAAGGAAATCATTTCACTAGGATGCCTCAGAGCCTCTTACTCATAGTTGTGGTGCCCTTCACAACCATGAATAAGACTCCAATCGATGCGGTGTGTTGGATTTTGAGAACTATTAATAACCTAGTGCTGAGATACCAAGTTTGTCACGATCCAAGCCTAGCGCCTAGACATGACATGGCAAATGGGAACCAGAAGGAACCCAAACAAGTCTCTTAGCATATCAATCACACATCCTTGGTTGCGAAAGCAAAGTAAACAACAACAAGAGATAATATGAAAGGGAAGCTGGACTAAGGGAAGTCTTAATAATCATAAAAGCATAAATAGTTAAGCTTATAGCATAAATACATCATAAATCCCAACAACACCTCCAAACATAGAATGAAGCAGGGGCCAAGACACTCTCCGGGCTCACCCTCATAATGTCATATGTTCAACATCAAGAAGTCTTAGAAATAGTAAGAGAAAGTAGATCGTGTCCTCGAACTTGAGGACTAACCAAGCTTTTCTTTGAATAATCGCACTACGTGGAGGATGATCAAGAGGAGCTTCAGTCCCTACATAGTGATATCATATAGGCAAAGTATGTGTTAGTACATTTCAATGTACTAAGTATGTAGGATGCAATGCAACAAGACATAAGACAATATAGTCAAAATTGCATAGTAATAGGCAATAGATAAGCATAATCTCAATATGGCATGCATGATATGTCACGCCCCAAGTCCCGTTAGGGCGGACTGGCACCTGTTGCCGATAAGGCCCGGGAGAACCAACCTGTAACTATGCACTTACTATACGTATTATGAGGGGTTTCTACCTTTAGTATGCCTTAAATTAGATAAACAGTGATAAAAAGCCAAAAGGAAATGCTTATGACTAGGTCGTTGGGGCCACGCCGTTTAAAGTGCGAGACATGACTTCACTGTGCTTTACATAGTCTACAAAGCCTCTAAATATAGAAAAACATCTAATAAGGGTTGGGACAGGCCCCGCCTCAACAAACTATGCAATAAAACACGTAAGCTCCAGAAATGTACAAAGCCCCGAAGCAACCCGGAGCTTGATGACAACAGCTGAATAGCCTGTACTCCTACTAGGGAGATCTACTGGCACCTGTACCTGCAGTATGAAATGCAGGTATCCCGTAAGGGATGTCAATACGAAATAATGTACTGAGTATATAAGGCAGGATATACTGTACATAATGTAATAACTCAAAGGAAACCATGCATCTGTCGAAGATCAAGGACTACCCTTAGTTATACTGTGGAATCATGTACTTTACATCCTTTATATTACTTTACCTTTACTGTATCATCTGTACTGTA
>JAABOM020058290.1:0-14109 GCA_011800125.2 Solanum clarkiae | reverse complement strand
TATATACTGAATGTGTAGTTTGAACGAATGAATGGAATGCCAGCCTAATATCATCATAAAAATGATCTAGTTGCAATATTAATGCCTTTTATAGAAGGTCTTTCTAGCAACAAAATGGTAAAATATCGCACTTGACCTTTTGGAAATTTCCCAGATTTCATGCTCAAAGGAGGCATAGAGCTTAGCTTTAACTTATCTTTCCAACGGATGACCAAATGCCCAAAGTTCCTTCACGAAAGTTATTCCTTATATCCTAATCTTCGCAACCAATATAAATACGCATCTTACACACACCTATAAATTGTCTATAATAGAGCATTAATGGTCAGATTTTCCATATAGCATTCATGCGAGGAAACATCCTTAGAACTTCATAAAAATGATCGCATAATAGCCCCAAGATTATTATCTGAACAAATCAGTTGTAAAATTAGAATAACCAGAGAGAACACCGAATTTCTACCTTCCAAAAAAAGCTCCAAACATAGCTAATAATTTCAAAGCATAAGGTACACGTTTCTAGGCACGGGGACAGATTTTAGAAGTTAAAATGTAAAAAGCTTACTTAATCACCTTGGGACCTTCTAAGAATACTCTCTTCAGTTTCTTAACTGTTTTGGGATGAAAATGGAATATTTTGAGCTTCAAAATGTCGGATTAGCTAACTTATAGGAGGGAATGACACGACTCGGCCCAAGGCCCGATTTCCTATTCAAGCAATCATGGTAAAAAAAATTTAACGTTCTATTTGAAGTTAGATTGGTGCATAGTTTTGTGCACTGAAAACTAGACTTGTATACCTTCAATTTGACTAGTCATGGCCTTTCTAAATCATTATATAGTAGATGATATGATCTGAGACATTTGACCCAAATTTAAGAAAGATTTCTCAAAGAAGCTTATGGTATCTTTGGCCAACCTTTATCTTGCAACTTTCTTGACTCTAAAACTTCACGTATGATATTTGTGCTATTAAAATACCCCTTAATAATCCATTACTAGAAAATTATATACTCGTAGCCCCATTCAAAAAGTGAAACCTAATATAAACCTTCTGAAAAGGGCAAGGTACCACTTGGGCCATTTCTTTAATCCTGAACAAATATTTAGGGGATTCCTTTCACTTAAAACTTTAAGTCCTTGATATTAGCACTTACTTCCATCCTTATTATCATTAGGTTCTATACAAAATTATAAATGTGTTATATAACATCTCGTACTATATATATTATGGAAGATGAGAAATGTGGTATCTCACAACAATTAAGAACAAATATCCACTCACAACAATAGATGACCTATTTGACAAATTGAAAAGGGCTACACATTTCTCCAAAATTCATTTCAGATCCATGCATCATCAACTAAAGGTGAAGAAGAATGACATTCCTAAGATAGCATTTTGGATAGGTATGGCCACTTGGAATTTTAAGTGATATGTTTTGGTCTCACTAAAGCATCAACTATATTCATGGACCTTATGAATAGAGTATTCGAGCCCTACCTTGACAATTTCATAATGTTGGTCATTTATTATACTCTAATCTGCTTTAAGAATGAAGGAGAACATATGGAAAACTTGAGGTTGTTGTTACAAACCTTGAGGGTGCAAAGACCTTTTGCAAAATTTGACAAGTGCCAGTTTTGGCTAAGTGTGGTTGTATACCTTGGGCATGTGGTATCAAGTATTGGTATTAAGGTTGATCCTTATAAGATGTAAGTGGTGAAAAATTTGCTAAGGCTATTGACTCCTATATACTTTAGGAGTTTCTTGAGCCTAATTGGTTACTATAGAAGGTTTGTGGAAGATTTCTCATCCATCTCATTCAAACTAACGAAGTTGGCTAAAAACAAGGCAACGTTTGTGTAGATGGATGAGTGTGATACCCCCCGTAATACGGGATCGATCCATGGTAGGTGATTCTTACACCCCTGGGATATCGCCCATCAATAAGCAACTTACTTTATCATTCAATCACTTTTGAGATGATTCTTTTGGTGGTCATAATATTGGAGTTGTAGGACCATAAATATAGCATGTGATATGTAAATAACTATACAAGATAATACCACAATGAAAAGAGTAGGTTACACAGATAATGAAATGCGTAGGAGATGAAATAACTCATGAACTTTAGTAGCAACAAGAACCCATGTATCGTGCTATCTAAGTATGTATGTAGATTTGAAAATGACAATGTATGGGAGTATATGAAACTTGTGGAAGAGTGGATACATGGTTATTAGTTATGTCGGAGTTGGTAAGTATCTTTACGTGCCAATGAAGGATCTAGGTTTTATGCCAAATAATACGAAATCAAGTAGCCTTACATACATCGTTGTACCTCCTCGTTGTTACTCGAAATAACCTTCCTTTCCTCCAAATATTTATCTACAATAGAGTAGGTGATAAAACTAGTATTAATAGCTAATAAACATGTCTTGCTAGTACAATCTCATAAAAAAATAACGCATGGGCAGCAAGTGTGTAATTATCAACCCACGCGTATTCTTTCAACCTTTCCACCTCTAATTGTATTTTCTAGTACACATTCCCCTACACATGTCATGTACACCTTTTTTAAGTCTCATAATAGTTTTGCAATAGTCCACAAAGTACAACACATAACTATTCAACACAATACACAAGCAGGCCGCATAACATAACATCCTTTCGCTACATTCCGACATCAACAATCCCAAACCTGATCCAAATTTAACCAAACTATTACCACTATATTTACACACAAAAGTATTCCTAAAATAGTTCTAAATTATATGGAGAACATGAAACAACTATATCCAATTATCAGCCCACAAGTTTCTACTAGGAGCACAATTATGATATCATACAACAACTCATTTTCGCGGAAGGTAAAAATGGTGCAACAACCTTGATAAATCATTACAAAACTAAAGCTCATTAAAACAAGAACCTCCCTTCATAACCAAGCCAATCAAGAAGAGAAAAGTCTCCACATAAACAACAAAAGTGTATAATAATCTTTGGAGTACAAGCTCTCAAATATTTCATCACAAGTATAACCAGCCTATTCCTCTTGTTTTTCATGAAACACCATACTAAATAAAAAAGTATTTTTACTTACGTTTACCTTCTAGGTGCAAGTCTTCTCAAGAATCCTAAAAGTTTCATGTGACTACTTTGCAATGTTAAGAAAGAGTCGAGAGAAAACTTTGTGAAAGCTGAGATTTTTCCAAGTTTAAAATGACATAAAGGTGCGGCTTGTAAGAGCTTTTAAAGGGGCAATTTTAGCAGACTTTCTCTTGAATTGTAAGTCTTATTTTATCAAGTTAGTGATGCAGTAGCTTCACCTTTCCACTTGGGCCTAAATACATTTCAATTTGACGGGACTTGGCTGCCCACTTTTTCCTTTTTCCTTCACTGAGTTTGGGCCCAAATCATCTAGTAAATTGTGAATATACTTTGGCCCTTTTATTATTAATCTTGGGTTGTAAATATTATCCATTTACATTGCTAAATCATGGGATAAAATTAAACCATTAACATGGAATTTATTCACTATCAGACTTGGACAGATTAGGTATGGGGCCTCATCTCCGTCTACCTAATCTATTTAAGCTAAGCACGTAGGTGGCTCACCTGCTAGCTTCCTAAGTTGTACAAGTACCTCATTTCTTTCACTTTGTTTAAGGCTGTGATCTTCTCAGTTTGACTTAAAACTTATATACACCTACTTGTCTTAAGCGTTAGATGTACACATAGCCTTCTAAGCTGAAGTTCAAGCACTTTTAAAAATGGGTGTTGATTTGACTAAGCCATATCATATTCCATTTGCATTGGACTAGTACATATAAGATGTGCGGTGTTACATCTCTATTTATTATTTCATTATTTACCCAAGTCATGAGTAGATTAACCCAGAACATGGGGTTGTGGGAACTATGAGAATCTAACTTACAAAACCCAGATTATATGCAATTTTTAGAATGGGTATTTGCATATATTAATCATACTTCTTCATTTTGAATGTTTTCTAGTGGTGGCCTACATTAGAACTTGCCTAATACTACCTTCCCAATACGGATGGTAATGAATAGGAAAACAAAGTGATTAACAAGATTCGATGATGTATTCTCATCTAATCAACTGAACTCGATCCAAGGGACATTGATTGGGACTATTTGTAGTGGTTATTGAGCACACTATGGAGATGGGCCAAGTCCCATTGTGAAATTCGACCTTCACCTTTGACCAAACGGTTGGAAGAACCTAAATTATCATCCTATACGCAATATTCTAGTTGAGAATTGTAAAATTTGGGGAATTTGAGTTAGTGAATCATGAGGAACACAATACCCCACGTTGCTCTCAATTATTGCTTGTCTTCCAAGTTTAGTTAGTCTAGTTTCATTTTCTATCGATCATTGCAAACCCCTCCCCTTCTTATTTTAGAAAATTAAGTTAGTTGATGTTTGAATTGTTTATTGGTGGACCAAGTTGCAAAAGTCCTATATTCCCTGTGGGATTCGACCCTAACCTTGGTTAGGTTTATTACTTTGATGACTGCTTTTACTTTAAAAAGAGGTGTATCTTGAGCGTGGTTAAAGAAAAATGAATATTTGTCGAGGAATATGACAATACTTTGATTTGGATTCACTAGTAGTAAAATTCAAGTATTAATTTCTTAGTTCTCTTGTATTTTACTTTTTTTTTTAGTTTTGTTTGTTTAGTTTCTTTGTAGGTTATACTAGGTGTATGCCAAATACAAGGTTTCTAAACATTACCTTAGATCCAATTGACTTAGAGGTTCAACGAATTACAAGATGAATAGCTCAAAACAACACTAACATCCCGGGAGCTATTGTGTTGCCGCCTTTACTAGATAACTCAAGGTTCACTGTTTCTAACAAGCTAATCCAAAGGTTGCAAGACCATGGTTTGTTTGCGGGCGTACCACCTGAAGATCCACATAGCCATGTGCACTATGTCGCTTATTTTACTGGGGCGTAATGGGAACACAATCTCTGTCTATAGATGTTGTGGTACTTCATGTCTTCCCATTCTCAATGCGATAGTATGGTTATCTAATTTCCATAAGGTGTGATCACTAGTTAAGTGGAATTGCAAAGAGCTTTCTAGGAAAGGTTATTTGTTAGGTCAAACAGGTTTAAGCAGAGGGACCAAATCATTAGCTTCTAGCAATTCCCTGGTGATTCACTCCATTCTACATTTGATCAATACAAAGGATGCTTAATGAGTGTTCCAAACAATGGCATTTCTGACATAATGCTACTGGTGAGTTTCTACTGAGCATTAGACCTGAATAATCAAGCATATGTAAATGCTCTTGTGGGAGGTTCACTCTTAGGGACACCATTTGCAGAAGTTCCTGAATAGATGGATAAATTGACAAACACCCATCGGGTGTATAGACCCATACATGAGCAACCAACTAGTATCATGGATTCTTCTAATCGGAACTCTGAGCAAGAAAAGATAAATGCAAAAATCTTCAAAATGCTTGACCAAAATAGAGCAACTATGGAGATACTCATGAAACGGGCACAAGGTCTAAACACTATAGGGAGTAGTCGAGGAAACCACCACATCAAGGATATAATCCATGAGGAAGAATGTGGTAAGAGCAACTGGTTCATGATACCACACCATCACCATAAAGGAGATGGAAATTCTAGCTTGAATACATGGTCACCCAGTTGATAAAAAAGACAAATACGCAAGAGGAGATGTTGAGAGGAATCAAGTTTGACATTATCAAGATAAATTACAAAGTTAATCAACATTCAATGGCAATTCAACAACTTAACAGTCAGTTTGAACTCATCTCAATACACCTGGATCAGATTCAGAGTAGTATGATGAAAGAAGAAAAGTCTGGTGATAAGGACTCGCCAAGGGTTGAGGAATTCTAAGTACACAAGATGATGAAGTCATGCCGCGATAATAAATCAGGGGCTTCATGGGAGGTAACCCAAGCATTTTTATATTTTAGCTTAGTATTGATGTTTATTTTCAGTGTTTGAATTTTCAAATGATTATTCGTTTATGTTTCGATGTGTACCTTTGATGTAGATTGGTTACATTTAAGGTGAAAGTGCATTTTTTGAGGAGAACGAAGGTTCAGGACAAAAGATCTCAAGTTATGCTGAGAATTGCTTCTGATGCAGTCTTTACGACCAGGCTTATGAGTCATATTACACTTTACGACTCATAGCCCTGTCTCATAGAGAGTTACAGTGAGTAGGTTTAAAGTGCACTTCAGTTATGAGCCAACTTTATGACTCCTAGTCCACACTACAAATCATGAATGGGGTTTGTAGAACTCAGGTATGTTTTCAAATTTTTTCTATGTGTTGAGTGGTCTAGAAGACCAGGACCTACGAGTTGTAGATGAACCCATGAGTTGTATTTGGGGTTTCATAGACCCAACTCAGTAATTTTTTAAAGGTGAACTTAGTAAGGTATAAATAGTGGTCAAAATTATTTTGACCCTATATTTAACCCTAATTAAGACAAAATTACCCCAACCTCTTTCTCCAATCCTTTTTCTGACCAATTTTTTGTTGCTCTAACTCCATTATTGATAAGAAATTTTAGCAACTAGGGTTTCAACATCATTCTTCTCATTTTGATTTCTTCAGTTCATTTACTCATACGGTATGTTTCTTTGTGTAGTTTAACTTCAAAGTTTACCTTACTTTGAAAGGTTTGAATGATAAGTGAGATTGAGATGATCTCAAGGCATATAATTCCTGAGTGAGTTGAAATTGTGTAGGAGAATATTGGATTGCTTTGAGTTGAATTGATTATTTTAGCCCTAAGTTGAGTGATTTATCTATGTTGTTATGATTGGATGCTCATGTTATATGTTCCTTGTTTGATCAAATAGTTGTTATTAGTTTATGAATATTCATTGATTTTCAAATACATAGGAGCATGATTATGCTTGGGTAGTTTTGTTGTAGTCGGAATCATGGGTTGATCAAGTCTTGTTGAACTTGCTAAGTTATCCCCAAAATGATTTTCAATGTGAATGAGTGTTTTTTTGTGTTATTTTGGAGTGGTGATATAGGTAAAAGTTTGAATGAGTTGGGGAAGAATTACATGAACGACTACATTTTTATTGCTAAATCCTATTTCGATAGGGTATATTTGTCTTGGAATTATGTTTGGGGTCTGGGTCGTATGTTTGAAATGTGAGTGCTTACATGACTTGCTTCATTTTGATAGGTTAATATTACCTTGTTCGTAAAGTCCGTGTGATGAGTTGAGGTATTTTAGGTACTTGTTTTTTCTTGTTTACGAGAGTTTTATGACTCATAGATGGGTCTACGAGTCGTAATTGCCTCTTATAGGAAGTTACAGTGACTTAAAACTCCTATGTACTCATCATATGAGACCATCTACGAGTCATAGATACAAGCAACAGATAGGCCTCATAGACTCGTGTCTATGTTAATATTGCTCCTGGAACTCTATACGAAGCTTGTCTATGATCCGTGACACAAGTTATATGTCATAATGGGGTCTCATGTAAGGTTCCAGTGATCATTTTTTCTTTATACTTTTAGTTTACGGGACCATAGTACGACTTGTAGTTTCTACCACGAGTCGTACATGGGTCTCGTATCACTTATTTGCAACTGATCCAAGTTAATATTTCTTGTTCTTCTTGTTTCCAATTGTTGATTGTTGGGGCTTATGTTGGTTTGTTTATTGTTTATTCTTCAGGTAATATAGAACCAAAAGGAAAATGCTCACAAATTAAGGCATTTAGAAAATAACTCATTGATGAGCTTATAGACGAGGAGCGTTCGAGTAATAAGCAGACACAGCTGAGTGGGTCCATTGAAGTTTATGACACTCAGTCTGATGAAGTAGTGACTAGACCATAAACGTGAGTTGTGCCTAAAGCTGCGCAGACTCAAGAGTAGACCGCCAGTCCATCCTAGTCTGAGAAGGTAGGCAGTGAGAGGATAGGGAGTAGCATGCCTCAAATGACAAGGTCCAGCAATGAGCAGAGTTTAGAGGATGGCTCCCAGGATGGAGAAGCTATCTAGACTTTAGTTTCCCCGTCATCTTCTTCAGCACCACACCTAATTTGATCAATAGGGTGTCGAGGCCATGAAGACCACATATGATAAGGGTCTACAGCCAAAGGGGAAAGACAAGATCTTACGGTCGATATATGAGGTGCACCGACTAATTGATGATGGATTGAGTTGTGTCCCAGGACTGGAGGATAAAATAATATTACATAAGCTTGTGTGGTTGGATGATATGCCCTGCTTATGATGCAGGAATTCTATGCAGCTTACGCAGCCACAGTTCTTCAAGATCTTCCTAAGGGGAAGGCACCTCTCACATAGCCGAGATTGAGAGAAGTATTAGTGAGAGGCGGCAAGTCGATATTTTAGATGAGGCAATCTGTAGTGTATTATTTGGTCCCATGTACCTAGCCCTAAAGTCAACAGCTGAATTTGATCATTAGTTGGGGCAGGCCAAAAATCCACTATTTATGACAGATCCGTTATAGAGGACATCACTGTTGAGATGGGTGGCAAATCACATTGTTGAGCGGGGTCCAGAGCTTGTTGAGTCACCACCCATACAGAGCCTATTGTGAAGCCTTCCCTTTCTTTCCTCGCCAAGTTTTGGTGGGCGATCTTTAGAGCTTGCATCTGGCCTATATTAGCAGATAACACACTCATGTCAGAGTAAGCAGTAGTGGTTGCCAACATTCTAACTGGTTATGATATTGATTGGGCCATACTCATTGTGAAGCAAATTCATGAGTCAGCAATCAAGAGTGCCACTTAAATTCTATTCCTGATTTTGATGTACAAACTTTGCATCAAATCCCAGGTGCAGATATTATATCATCAGGACCAAATGGTAGAGGCCCTACACACTCTCGATCCTAGCCTGATTAAGGCTGATAAGAACTTCGTGACACTTCGGAGGACACAGCCTCCTCCTATGCCTGATATATTTGCTCCAGAGCCACCATAGAAGGGTTCGATGACTGTCCCCACTATCACTCCAGCTATGAATACTGAGGACAGATCCCAGTAGCCGAAGGTAGTCGATATTGAGATGGATCCCACTTTAGCTGCTCCTGCACCAGAGGTTTCAACATGACACATTTCCACATCGGGCATGGTTCACATGTCTACGATTTCTATTCAGGCCATAACGCAGAGGTTATCAAGGATCGAGGCTAAATTGTCTTGGCTTATGCAGTAGCTTAGGCCATAGGTCAAGCAGATGGTTGTGGACTTAGAGGCATGACGCAAGTCATTCACCATTTCTACAGTCTAGGAGCATATTGCTATGGTGGATACCCACATTGATTCCTTTGAGGATGAGTGCAAAAGAAGCTAGCCAATGCCTGACCACCGGACTTGTCAACCATTCATAAGGAGATATCAAAGATTACGGCTGACTTGACTTCTTCATTAGCGACTCCAGTTACAGTTCTCGAGGATACACCTTCGAAGCCGCTATTTGATTTTTTTGCTTTGGAGGATCACACACAGCTTTCCCGTGGGAAGAGACCCCTTATTAAGGATGATAACACTGAGGAGAGATGTGTGCATCCGAATACCTTCGTGGTTGATAAGGAAGAGATAGCGGTTTTGCTCGGGCGATTCTTGAAGGGTAAGTTGAGTCCAAAATTTGTAGGTCCTTATAGAGTGTTGAGGAGGATTGGTAAGGTGGCCTATCAGTTGGAATTGCCCAATGATATGAATATGATTCATCCGGTCTTCCATGTGTCTATGTTGAGGAAGTGTATGGGTGACGCAAGTGCAATTGTGCCTTTAGATGTTGTGGGTGTTGTTGAAGATAATTTGACTTATGAAGAGGTTCCAATAGAAATTTTTGATAGACAAGTGAAGCGGTTGAGGAACAAAGATGTAGCTTCCGTTAATGTTCTTTGGAGAAACCAACAAGTTAAAAGTACCACATGGGAAGCCAAGGCAGACATGAAAAAGTAATATCCCCATCTCTTTGATTCTAATCAAGCCTAAGGAACTAATTTTAAGTCCCCTAGGTGATTTTTAAGTCTTAAGTTTCAGCCCTTGTATCATTTGCATCTATTCATGTTTATGTTGACAAGTTTATGGTGATTTTGGACTTATGTTGAGATTTTTTAAATGATATTTAAGTGCATTTATTGCATTCATAATTTGGGCTAATATCATCTTGATTCCTTCTCTTATGTACATTTCTTTGACATTCGGGTACGAATGTTCCCAAGGGTGAGATATTGAAACGCCCCAAAAAATGCCCAAAAATGTGTCTCGAAATGCCCATATTCGTAGTTTCCTTGTATCTCAAAATCCGTGTGTGATATCAAAAATCTGACTTCATATTCTTGATCAAAGGGCAAAATTAAGTAGGAAATGAGTATAACCCCAATTTTAGAGCAACCACAGAAAATTTTGCACAAAATAGTAGGGGTGCGCGTTGGCTCTGCAACACGAAGTAGTGTATTTTGTTGCTAGTTTTCTTATTTTGGTCTGAGGCTTTGGGGTCTTGGGTCTAAACCTTCCTATGCATAAAAACACCTATACTTAGTCATTTTTCAATCCCTTATCATTCAAGATATTCCCCAAAACCCTCTCTAACACTTAGCCAAATATTTCATTCAAAATCAAGTGTCCCAAATTCATTCTGGATCTTAAGAAATCTACTCATACTTCAAGTCCTCAATTAAATCCTCATTCAAGGAAATCTCCAACGTTGAGGTATGTGGGTTTCAACCATTGGATCCTTTCACCCATTGTTCTCAACCTTAGTAAATTGCATGTTTTCAAGTAGATTTATCTATGAGTACTTCTTACTATTAATTTGATTATAAACTATGTTGGGGTTCCTTAAAATATTGACTATTTAAGCATATTTTGAGCTATGAATCTATGTTCTATGATGTGATTTGATGAGGGGTTTTAATGTATCTTGCATGAGGGTATTACCAAGTGTTGGTGGGTTGATTTTCATTAAGTTTTCCCACATGATTTCACTCTCGAATAACATGATTTTGAACTAGCATTACACACCTGCCAAATATTTAATAAAATATCCGATTATGGATTAGCATGGATTATGAGTTAAGTGACTTTATGATGATGAAAGGAATGTATGTATGTGTTGATTTCTTGAAAAGTATCTACAGCGTTTCAAGTTGACCACACCTTGTTTAAAGGGTGCTATGCCTCAATCACCTTGTCAGGGGGTGCTAGGTCGTACTACCATATTGAGGGGGTATATACCTTGACCACCTTTTCAGGGAGTGTTAGGCCCATAGTACCATGTTGAGTAGTATATACCTTGACCACCCTGGCAGGGGGTGCTAGGCCCATACTACCATGTTGACGGGTATATACCTTGGCCACCTTGTGGGGGAATGCTATGTCTGTACTGCCAATTGAGGGATAGATACCTCAATCACCTTCCAAGGGGGTGATATGCCTTAGATTATTGAAGATAAGCTATTAGTGAGTCCTCAAGTTCGGGGATGCTAGCTATACTACTCTTCCCTATGTTATTTCTGTATGTTAAACTTTGATACTAAAAAGGTGAGCCCAGAAAGTTGTCTTGGCCCCTGCCCAATATATGTTAGAGGTGTTGTTGGACAAATGATGTAATTATGCTTTGAACTTTGACTTTTTTGATGATTTATGCTACTAAGACTTCCGTTGGTTCCATTATCCCTATCACTACTCTCTTGTTGTTGTTTAATTGCTTCTGCATCTAAGGATGTGTAAACAATATGCTCAGAGGCTTATTTGGTACCCCTTTGGGTACCCATTCACTGTGTCACGTCTAGGCCCTAGGCTTGGATCATGACACAGAGGCCACTACATCATAGATTCATACACCGGGCATGGTCTATGTGTCCACTACTTCTATTAAGGCTATGGCACGGAGATTATCATATGTTGAGTCCCAATTGACTCAGCTCTTTCAGCAGATTAATCTGTGGGTACGGTAGGTTATCTCAGGCACAGAGGAGCAAAGTTAGGCATTCACTATTTGTATTGTTCAGCAATGTGTTTCTATAGTGGATGCCTGTATCGATGCCTTGACGAGTGGGTTCAGAAGAGATTAGCCGAGGCCCGACATTTAGATTTATTAGATGTACTATCAGAGATTGAGAAGCTTAGGGATGACATGATATCATCACTTGTGACGCCAATTACATACCAAAGATGACATCTCCGATGCTTCTACTGATTTATTTGTCACCGAGGAGAATACACAGACTTCCCACAAAAAGAAACCCCGCATAGAGGGTGATGAGCTAGTTGAGAGAAATGTACGTGCAAAGCTCTCAAAGGATGAGGTGAAGGATCTCGAGCTAGCCTTGAGGACATCAAGGCACGAGGAGGAGATGAGGCTAGCTCGTGAGCATGATAAGGCGAGGGTTGTTGGCCCTCCGAACAGAGTACTACAGTTGGCCCTCCGATGATTAGGCACCCAGGTATGTTTTTTGACCCCATACATACTATTTTTGATAGACTTTGTGCATTGAGGACAATGCACAACTTTTTCGTTGGGGTATGGGTAGTGTTGGGCCTTAGTGAAGTCTGAGTATCTTATGGTCCATAACTACCCCAAATATTGATCCAGAGGTTTACTTTCCTGTGTTTTTTTTCCTTGTTAGTATTTAATTTTTATTGAACTGACACATTTAGGATGTTTAGATAATATCTATAGCATATAGTACTAAAACTTATGGCATATAACATGTTTTTATGTTTTGTTTTGAAAAATGATACCCACCAAAATGTTTTGATTAATAGTTAGATGGCAACCATGTATGTTTAGGTATTTAGCAATATCTGTTTCAATAAGTTAGGATAATTTGAGATATGAAGAATGATTGTAAGTTTCTTGTTGCTAATTTGTGCAATGCCATATAAGTGTGAGCTTATATTATCGGATTCATGTATTTTGTGCTAATTCAGAACTTGCCCTGTTACTCTAAGCTAGATTGTAGATTAAATGGATTAGAAAGGGATCTTAAGCCTTTGTTCTTTAATTAGTCCACTTTAGCCTAAAATGACCAACCAAATGAAGTTGTATCCCCTATTCCAAATATTTGACCTTACATGTACCAATTCTTTCTAAAACACATAATTAGCCTAACCTTGTATAGTGAAAACCTTGAAATTGGCCCTGGTCTTTCCTTGAGCATTGTGAACCTTGACTGAGGCAAAAAGTCTGATGTGAAGTAAAAATATAACACATTTGATGCATAGAACAAGGAATTTTGTCAGTTTTAAATGCGACTTTTTATGATTTTGATGTGTTTTTGTGTTGTTCTTGCAAAAACGTTAGGTTGGCATGACTTTGGAGGAAAATTATAGATTTTGCTGAAGCATAGGACATACGAGTTCACCTACGAGTTGTAGCCCTAACTATGAGTCATAGGGTGTTATCATAGCAAGAAATAGAGACCAAAAATCAGAAATATGCTAAGTGGAGGTCAACCCTACGAGGCCATCCTACGAGTCATAAGTCTCACTACGACTTGTATGGGTGTGCACGTAGTAGGAAACAGAGAGCCCAAACTTTAGACCAAAAATTGAAGGCCTAGACTATGATCGTAAGTCTCACTATGACTCGTACTAGTGGGTCATACTAGTTGAGTCCAAGATGTCAAGATTTTGATACGAGACCTTGATTACGACTTGTAGGTCACCCTACAAGTTGTACCTATGAGGCACACTAGCTGTCAGCTACCTTTTCTGTGTAATTTTTAGGATTAAACTTGTAGCTACTATAAATACTTTAATTTAGGGTTTTATTTAGAGAACAAGGAGATCCCAATTTTTAGACATTGAAGGTGCCTATGAATATTCTCTCAAAAATATTTTGGGGTTTTGGAAAAGTATTTCATTCTTCTCTTGGAAATCCCACTTTTGGGGATTGCAAATCTTGCTTTGTACTCATTGGCAATATATCAAGCTTGTGATTTGCAACTTGTGGTGTTATTATGTCACGCCCCAAAGTCCCGTAGGCGGACCGGCACCCGTAGCCGATAAGGCCCGGGAGAACCAACCTGTAACTATGCGCTTACTGTACGTTTCTACCTT
>JAABOM020058289.1:0-14111 GCA_011800125.2 Solanum clarkiae | reverse complement strand
GTCATGGTCTATCATATGTTTTTGATACTTGAGCAGGCGGCGAGACCGCATTATGTATGTATGACATGATTATTAGGTGGCAGGACCGCAGCGGAAACCTTGTGGGCCCGCATTTATGTTTATGTATAAAGAGATATTTTTGTATTGTTGTCTGGGAAGCTGCTGAATTTATTTCTTGCAGGTGGGGTTAGTTAATAAATAGAGGAAACTCTGCCGAAATTCCGGCAGGTTTCCAGATAAGATAAATTGGGAAATTCGGGTTAGTATGTGTCTAAGTGCCCCTATCGGGCACTGGTCACGACCCTAGGTTAGGGTATGACACATTCTTTTGCAGACTGTTTGGCCATATCTTTTTTCTTTATCTTGTTGCTTTTTTGAGCTAACATCATCCCCTTATTTAATAACCAAGGTATCAAACACATTCTAAGTTTAAACCTTTTTCATACCTTTTCAGATTGTCTTTTCCAACCTCTATTCTATTTTTTTTTTTGTTCAATAAAAATGTCTTTCTTCTTGTTTCCCTATTTAATGTTCGTGGCTCACAAAATTTTTATTCATTGTTGATTCCTTCTTTTATCGTCCTCTTTATTAAACCCTGACACATTTACTTTCATCTCATGATTTTTGAACAATTCAAGATGTTTCACATAGCATTGATTTTCATCATGCCTTTAATCATGCAAGTCTTACAATATTTGGGAACTTAATCATATTTAATCTGGATCCATTTTCCATGATCTCCACATTTTCTTTATTCCTATCTTGATGCGCTTAGAAAATTCACCAAGTAGATCAACTTCCACCTTGACTCTTTCATAACTTGGCCTTGTTTGATTCTTTGTAGTCAGAGCCAACTGAAATGGCTTCCCAACTGCCATAACTAATAAAAAAAATTATCTCTTTTCCAAAGAAATTCATAGGAAATGAGGGGAAAGATATCCATGTAATAGCCGTTGACGTCTCTTTAGGCTGAATCCTTTCCCATACCTTTTCAGATTGTCTTTTTCACCTTCTATTCTGTTTCCTTTGTTCAATAAAATCTTCTTCTTTCTGGTCTCTATCTTTAATGTTGGTGACTCGTAAAATTTTTTCTTCATTATTTATTTCTTTATCCTCCTCCTTATTTTTCCCCAACACATTTAGTTTGATCTTTTCTTAACAGTTCAGGGTGTTTCACATAGCACTGTTCTTCATCATGCAAGTCTTATAATGTTTGGGGAAGTAATTATATTTAATCTAGATCCACTTTTCCATGACCTCCCCATTTCCTTTATTTATTCATATCTTTGATGCACTTAGAATACTCACCAAATAAATCAATTTCCACCTTGACTCTTGCACAACTCAACCTTATTTGATTCTTTGTAGCTAGAGCCACCAGCAATGGCTTGCCAAGCAACTAATAAAAAAACTGCCTCTTCTCCAAAGACATTTGGAGGAATGAGGGAAAAGATATCTATGTAATAGTCATTAACTTCTCTTCCTCCATATTAAACATTGGATCCCACTTCAAGGTTCTAATGGGATATAACCTATTATGTTGTGAAATGTAGAAGACAGGTTTAGACAAAGGATGAATATAGTCTTCTAGCAAAGTCACTCTAATTAGTATATGTCTATTACTAAGTAAACTTATCTTGCAATCCCCTTCAATTCACATTATTAGGGATCAGTTTTCTGATCAGATCCTGAATCTCCGACCAACCATATGAAAAATTTTCAATTACTATATACTGAAGATTATCATTCATAATCATTTGATCAATTCCATTTGTTCCTACATCACAATAGGTTCTCCATGCAAATACGTAATAGGCTTCAAAGGAACTGACTTTAATTTTGCAACTGAAGATTTCAACACACTTGCATATGACATTGTTGGAGTAATAAGCTAACCAACCAGTAGGAGGATGGCCAACAGCCAACGTGGCTATGGCCATGAAAATTCTTCTAATGACAAAGTTGTGAAAATGACAAAAGTAGGGTTTTTGCCGGTGATAATTTGGTTCCACAATTCAATGAAAAATTATTTTACTAATAAGCGAGTGAAATCCAACATGGCTTTTGGAATTTCATGTTCCTAATAATATTTTTATTTTTATTTTTTTACTTAAATATGTTTAGAAATTATCTTTACCCTTCGTATTCTTCTGCTCCTCGCGACTGATTAAGTTCTTTTTCTACAATTTGGATTTCCTTGTTTTACACTTTTGTTGCTGAAAATGAAGAAATGTCCAGGTGTGATGGGATATAATTAGTATTAGTAGTACTAACATCTCTGCGGAGGCTGCTGCCATTATTGTTTCTTTAAAAAGTGTGAGAGAAGGCAACAAATATTCCTAAAAAAATGGTCTTGATAAAATGCTGCCAACAAGGGTGGCTTTGTAAAATATCCCTCATTCGTTTAAGAATACATTTTTGGACAAAATTGTCCCTCAGCTATAAGGATCCATTATTTCACCTTTGCAGACCTACCTTATGAGCAAGGATTTATACTGTTTTATTGTATTTAATTTATAATATACCCTAGAATTTTTACCTTTGAGGCAATACATTGTTCAAGCCTTTAAAAATTTAAAATATGCCTTATGGGCAACAGTTAAATAAATAATCAAAATTTAAACTCTTACCTTTGTTCCTATTTTTATCTATTTGTTATTATTTATTTTTTATAGGTATACACTGTTGATGCAACATAATTTATAGTGTTTCTTTTCCTTATTTCTTTCTTTTCCTCTTATGTTTTTCTTTTCTATCTTTTTCTTTCATTTAATGTTTTTCTTATGTTTATTTATTCTATCCTTTTCTAATTATGGAACTATAAATAATTTTTATTTTATATATTTTATATTTATTTTAAATAAAATAATTTCTAAATTCAAGTGCCAAGATTCAAGATAATTTTTTTTCATATTTGTTATTTTAAATATATATGGTTTGAAATTTTAGGAGATACCCTAGAACTTTTATTTTAGAGGCAATATTTGGCATAAAAACTTTTAAAGAATTAGTTACGTCCCATGGGTAAGAGTTGACACAATTTTTTTATATTAATTTATGAGATACTCTATAACTCTCATCTTAGAAGCAAGACTTAGATAAAGAACTTTACAAATTTTGCTCTATGAGCAAGACTTGACACTATTACATGGTCTATAGCTTTTGTCTATTGGCTCAAGGACTTCTAAACAACAAGTTAAGACCCAAAGGAAAGGTTTGACGTTATCACGTTATGTCTTAATTTATTAGATGTCATATAACTTTGCCTCAGATGCAAGACTTAGACAAAGAACTTAACAACTTAAGGCTAAGGGAAAGACTTGACAACTACATTGTGTTTTGATTTATCATATATATAGCTTTTGCCTCTTAGCCTAAGGACTTCAAAACAACAAGTTAAGCCCCATGGGAAAGACTTGACATGTCACATTTTATTTTGATTTATGAGGTGCTCCACAACTATTGCCTTAGAGGTTAGATTTGTTAGTCCAAGGATCTCTAAATAAGTTAAGTCTCATGAGCAAGATTTGACATTACCACATTACGTGTTGATTTATGAGATGTTCTATAACCTGATGATTTAATAGAATGGAAAAAATATTTTTTTAAAAAATAGAAATAGACAAAAAAAAAAAAGAGAAGACAAAAAATAATAAATAAAAAAAGAAAGAGAAAAAGATACAAGTTAAGAAAGAAGAGAAAGACGAAAAATAAAAAAAGAGAAAAAAATAGAAGTTCAAAACAAAAGAGGAAAAAAAGACAAAGAAACAAAGGAGAATAATAATAAATAAAAGAAAAATAGAAAAAGTGAGAGGCAATTGAGCATAGAGGGTTTTTAAAAAATATTTAAGGTGTAGAGGTGTGAAAATGTCTTTGATTCAACTTAAAGTGAAAAAATGAGAATTTTTATAAGACTTCTCTTATGGAAGGCAAAAAAATCAAGACCACTATATTTGGTACGCACTCTGTGTAATTTTTTCAAAAATTATTAGTAGAGGACCCCACACTCTTAACATAAAGTGTAGAGATGAGTTAAATAGTGGTCTTGCTATTTTGTCTAATTCAAAATTTGTAAATGATAAAATACCAAAAATTCCTCCAGGGTAAATAGATATGCAGAAAGAGAAGAGGCTGCTTCGTGGTAACTCCCTCAGTCCCTTTTATATGATACGAGAATACAACATTAGCTTGAAATATCTTCTTACATAGAGACCTACATGATGAAAAGCATATGGAGGCACCTAAGAGTCTAATTCTTGACAAACTAGGACTTATCTGTAAATTGGACAAGTTACTTTATGATTTAAAATAGGCTAGCAAACATTGGTATGCTAAATTGACAGAAGCTCTATCAATCAGAAGCTATAAACAACCAGATAATGATTATTCCCTTGTTCACAAGAAAATCAATTCTTCCACCATTTTTGTTATTGTTTATGTGGATGGTGTGATCCTCACTGTTACAGATTCCTAAAAATTAAACTTGAAAATTTTCCTTCATGAGACCTTTATGATCAAAGACTTAGGGAGACTACACTATTTCTTGGGTCTAAAAGTCTTGTATACCACTGATGGAGTTCTTATCTCACAGAGAAAATTTGTATTAGACTTTCTCAAAGAGTATGTGTCACGCCCCAGAAGGGTACCCTAGACATAACCAACACTTAGAGACTATTGCTAGTTCCCAAGTGAACCGCTGGGTCTCAAGACAGTCATTCATTCAACTATACAGCGGAATTCATCAAGGGATTAAGTAAATAGTATAGTCGGTATCTCAACTCAATCATATCTATAGCAAGTATGAGGGTCATAGGCAAAAACTAGTCTCGACATCCATGGCATAAAGTGTATTCAAGAAACTCATTAAAATGGGAAAGATCCTAACATCAAACCCATCCTCTCTATTTTTATGACGCCTCTACTTCTACGGTCTAAGAAGGTACTATGACAAACCATGCCTACCACAAGCTCAAAAGAATAAACTCAAATCATATGGAAAGAAATAAAAGGTATTCTCTGAATGCAGGGGAGGCTCACCAAATCTGTGAAACTAGAAATCTCTGAACCTCAATGATTTGCCTGTTGAAGTCCTCTATCTTCCGTATCTGCATCATGAAACAATAGACACTCATCAGGTAAGGAAAAGAAGTAGACAATAACTCATCAGTACTAGAATGTATAGTATGTAAAATAGTTGTATGAAATAATACAGGAAGAAATAACATGGAAGAATATCAACTCATAAGATACTCACTCATAATGATAGGCACTCATATCAGGTAAGGAAAAGAAGTAGACAATAACTCATCAACATCAATCAACACTCAAACCATCAACTCAACATCAGAGCACTATCATTGGAGAACCTAGCTGGGAGTTCTCGGACCTGCAATCATCACCTATGAGCCAATGACGATACAATGAAGCAATGTCGTTGTGGCATTTACCTAGTACCTTGCCCGGGTAAAGGGTGTGGCATCTGTGGATCCATAATAACATGAAGTCCCTTGTGGGACTTAAAACATCCATTTTCATAGTCCAATCCTCTCCTACATTGGCCATGTAGTTATGAATGTGAGTGGAACTCACTCTAACTCAATTCGGTGCTCAATACTCCTCCCACGACTCAATATGCTCATAAACCTCAAATATCAAAATTTCTCAATCATTTATTCTCTTTTGGACAAAGAACATCAACTCATCTCATCAACAATCAACTCGGTGGATTAGGAACATTTTTTTAGGATCAAGTACAAACTCTTTAAGACTTTAAGGACATCAATTTCATCAATATCATCATTGACACGCTTAATTCAGGACCACAACCACAAGCACATTAATACGATCAAGGCTCTAGACATCAACCCCTAAGTTTCATTCTTACAATCTTTAACAAAGCAGCGTATAGTATTGTAGGAAATCATTCATAACAAATCATATACACAATAAATTAAGCTTGTGATGGTCATAGATATAAGAAGTACGTAATATAAGTATTGGATTTCAAAAAACTACTCAAAATTTACATATATGATCTCAATACATACGTCTATCTATCTATTCCAATTTTTGGGCACATGGAAGAATAATTTTATGCTTTAAGTTAGCCTTACATCCCTGGAATGAAGATGTAGCACTCCAAATTTTTTTAAGATAAGACTGAGTCATCCTTCAAATGATATAGGATTTTAACTGAGGATTCTTAATTGCGCATAGATGTTAAAGTCAATTTCTTAGTAGGGGAATAGAATTGGAGCTAATATGAGGTTGTAGTTCTAATATATGATTTTATAAAAGTTAGGTGAACCAATAACTTATAAGTTATATATACATACTCGGATCAGTTCCTAAGTATATAAACTATATTAGATGTGATTTAGAGTCATAAGGGATCTTTTACATCAAGCCAAGTTCAAAGAATTTCTAGCAACTAAGTTTTCGTATGAGTCGATAGAAGGGCCAACTTCAAATGACCATATCTCCTAAAGTATAATGAGTTGGAAAACCCATAATTTATCAAATTGAAGATATTTGAATTAGCTTTCTAACGCATCTGCTTTTGCATTAATCGAAGTTTGGAGTAGAAAGTTATGACCATTGTAGTGGAGAGGTACAGAGCTGTCCGAAAGTCCACGCTCGGAGCGCGTCGCGGACCCTCATTAGATGAGTTACTGACGTCCTTTCTTTATAATTTGAGGGTACTTTTATTTTAAAACCTTTGGAGATCTATTTATGGTCCCCAAAACATATAAAATATCAGTTTTCATGATCAAAATCCTCTCCCTTCTCTCCTAAACATAAACGCTCAAGAATAATCAAGAACGTCATGAAGTTAGGATTATCTTTCAAGATTCATCCTCAAGATAAGTTATTCTTTATAAATTTCAATCTACCCAACCCGAATTTCTTCATCTATTCATGAAGCTCTAATAGGATTTTAAATCATAACCTAGGGTTTCAAGAAAACAAATTCAAGAATCCCAAGAAAGGATTTCTTGACTTTCTTCTTCAAAAATTATGGTTCTTCATCAAAAACTCTAAAGAGTCTAAGTCAAGAATTCAAGAATCAAGGATAATTCTTTCAATAAATGTCCTTCCAAGTTCTTTCACTTTAAAAGAACTGGGAAGATTGAGGATTTTCTCCAAGAAAGAGAGGAGAAGATTGCAAACTTTTCCAAACTTCAATCAACGATTTCTCTTTCAATTTTGATCGGATTTGAGCGATTCAAAAGACTAAATTGTATATTTCTTTCGAGGAGAATACCGAGGGAGATTTATAAACTAACTCTATTGCTTCGTTTGAGGTAAAAATTGCAGATTTACTGCTGCATTTTTAATGTATTTCGAAAACTTTAACAAGCGATTTCTTCCTCAAATTAGCTCTGTTTTTTAAATGGTTTTCACCATTAAATTCCTTATTACTTGGGGAATATTTTCATGTATAAATTTCTTAATTTCGATGGTATTTTTCTAGTAATAAATTTTTGGACCATTTTATCCTTTTCACTGAATCAATTGAGTTTAGTATCGTTAGATTTATTATATAATTATGATTCTATATTTGAATAGATTTTGGTGAATTAGAGTGTCATAGAAAGGAAAAAGCTTCGGAATTGACGTGATTCGAGACTTTATATAAGGAAAGTGGATTTCTAACTTTTTGTTAAATATGTTGAACCTTGTATGCTCCAATGTGTATATAATTGAGTATTTCGGGGTAAAGAGGGATTTATGTAGGCTTTGATTGAAATATTTTGAATAAAGTGAGAAGTAATTATAAAGAATAATGAATTATATAATTATAGGATCGGGTGTCACGTTCTGACACATATATATTATAGGATCGGGTGTCACGTTCCGGCACATATATTATAAGATCGGGTGTCACGTTCTGACACATATATATATTATAGGATCGGGTGTCACGTTCTGACACATATATATTATAGGATTGAGTGTCACGTTCCGACACATATATTATAGGATCAGATGTCACGTTTCGGCACATATATATTATAGGATCGGGTGTCACGTTCCGACACATATTATAGGGTTAGGTGTCACGTTCCGACACATATTTATATTATAGGATCTGGAGTCACGTTCCGACACATATATATACATACATATTAGATCGGATGCCATGTTCCGGCATAATAATTATAAAGGAAGACATGTCAAAATAATTTAATAAACTCAATTTTCAAAGAACCTACCTCCCAAAAGAAGTGTGATGTGGAGACTTGAGTCCTCTTATTGATATCGAAGTGATACTTACTTTTAGATGTGAATGTTGTTAAGGTTGTGAGATGGTATTAAGATTGAGGATATTGCAACATTTATTGTATTGAACTACCCATTCTTGGATTTTGAGATATATAGAGTCTTGTGCTTCTTGTGTAAGGTGTTGAAAATGATTTATGTAGGCTTTGATCGTAGAATTTTCAGATGGTGTAGTTGTGGAGGTTATGAATTCTTATATCACAAAATAGTTGTGAGAGTGATCCTTGGAGGCCTAATGCTAAGTGATGATTATATCTACATTCTAGTAATTTTCTACATATGATATTTACATTGTGCTGGAATTTTTTCTTAATGCAGGCTTGTAGTCTGGGGTATGTGGTTGAGTGTTAAGGAGTTATTTGGTTCTTCATTATTTTACTTTAAGTTTGTTTCACTTGCTGAGTACTGTCTGTTTGGTACTCACCCCCTTTGCTACAACAATTTTGTAGGTTGCGAGCCCTGGATTGTCGTTATACTCTCTACTTATTCTTGTCTGAAGCTTCCTGTGGAGAATGCGAGAGATAGTTATTTTCCATCCCAGCTGACTTCTTACTCCTATTTATGATTTTGTTCTATTCTAGAGACAATATCATTTGACACTAGCAGTTCTTTTTTAATCTATTGTAATACATTAGAAGCTTGTTCACGTGACAACTAGGTTTTGGGGGATTTTCATTAAGTAGACTTATTATCCTTAATTGAACTTTCATTTTTATTATAGTTTCGCACTTTTAAGGTTATAGCTGGGTTGTACGCTGACTTATCTTGGTAGGATAAGACGAGTGCCATCACGCCTGAATTTCGAATCGTGATAAGTTGGTAACAGAGCCTAGGTTTATAGGTCTCACGTGCATACAAGCTGAGTCTAAGTAGTATCTCAAGGATCGGTATGAACACATCCTATACTTATCTTTGAGAGGCTGTGGAGATTGTTAGGAAACTTCCCTTTATTTATTCTTTCTTATCGTGCGTGGTTATGTTCGTTGGTATTGAGTTATGCTCGTGTTCTTTTGATGAGATAGCAAGAGTGATGACTGATTGAAGTTTATAGTTAGAGATATGTATCCATCAAGTAACCAGTGAAGGGATGAGTTGATGTCCATAAGCATAATGAAAAAGTCAAAAATGTCCTATGATTACCATGATGAGATGATATATATATATATATATATATAGAGAGAGAGAGAGAGAGAGAGAGAGAGAGAGAGAGTTAGTGTCAAAATGTGTTAAGCGTGCCCCAAACTAGAAGGAAATATATGTTGATATGTTGTAGTATTCATACTATTGAGGGTAAAGTATAGCTCTTAAAGAAGGGAAAAGAGTGTTTTTTATGTGATATATCAAAATTAGGCTTATGATTGTATGTGAGAGTTCAAAGAACGACAACAACAACATACCCAGTAAAATCCCACAAGTGGGGTCTGAGGAGGATAGTGTGTACACAGACCTTACCACTACCATAGAAGTAGAGAGTCTATTTCCTGTGAACCCTCATCTCAAAACCCGTAAGCAGAAAAAAACTAGATATGACACAAGGGATGACAATATGTAAATAAGATAAAACTAACACATAAGATGCCAGATATTGCGAACACATGAAAAAAGCACCTAACTCTACCATTAGCCCGCTACTCTAATTCGCGACCTCTACTTCTTTCTATCTAAGGCTATGTCCTCAGTAAGATCAAGTTTCATCATATCTTGTCTAATCATCTCCCCCCAGTACTTTTTCGGTCTACCTCTACCCCTCTTAGTATCTCCCAAAACCAACCTATCGTACCTCCTAACAGGAGCATCAGTACTCCTTCTCTGCCCATGTCCAAACCATCGCAGTCTCTCTTCCC
Source organism: Solanum clarkiae (assembly GCA_011800125.2). Lineage (NCBI taxonomy): Eukaryota > Viridiplantae > Streptophyta > Magnoliopsida > Solanales > Solanaceae > Solanum > Solanum clarkiae. Next base: position 3,984 of record JAABOM020058289.1, on the reverse strand, counting down.
TCATTTTTTGGCCACCAGGGCCACCTCTAGCTTCTCCCGAATGGTCTCATTCCTAACCTTGTCACTCCTGGTGTGACCACTCATCCACCTTAGCATCCTCATCTCTATGACATGCATCTTCTGAACATATTCCTTTTTAATCGAGAGTTCATGAAATTCATAGAGTTTTAATCTTAGCCAGATAAGGAGGTATAATGAATGGGTGAGTGGTACATGAGTTGTGAAGAGGGAATGTGTTGAGTGATTACACTCTATGAGATTTTAGTAGCATTATGTTCCCTAAAGTTTTTACCTAGTAATTGCAAGTCGGCATTAGAGAGGTATGTGATGCATGCACATAGTAGTGCTAGACCCTAAACTTGAATTTTGAGGAGTAGTGTTAAAGAGGAGATAACAAAATGATAGTGATAGTCTTTGTTGGAGATTTGACCTAAGAGTTTTGTTGTAATGCGGGTTCAATAATTAAGATGTTGGCTGGCAAGGAGCATGGTGCTAGAAGTAGAGTAGAAGTACCCATTAGATGGAGATAGTAAATTAAGGGAGAAGCACTAGGAAAAAGGAGGCTTAAGAGGTTTAGGATATGTAACCATGATTGTGTATAGATGGGTAAGGCTCTAAGTTATGACTGTTATGAGAATTCAAATAGTATACTTGAGTTGTTGTTGTGGAGTAGGCTGATGTAAGTAGGCTGATGTAAGTAATCTTTATCGTCATAAGAAGCTAAGTGATTGGGGCATATGAATAGATGATGATTAGTTCTCCATAATAGTATTAAGTCTTATGCAAATAAGTTTATGAGAGCATAGTGGTTGAGCATTAGCAGGCAAAAAAATGATGTTAGAGTGTACTAATTGGGGAGAGTGATCATGTACACCAATAAGAGCAGCAAATATATATATAGAAAGAGAGTTCCATAGAGACATGAGGAAGCTAAAAATGATATCGTTGAAAGGAGTCTGGGTGTCCAGTTATATGTATGTGACTACAGAATAACAGAAGGGTTTAAGATACATATTCTTGTGGATAGTGATTCCTTGATCGTGTGGAGGTTTCTGCTTATAGCCTAGTAGAGGAAATTGATTCACAAATTTAGAGAGAGGACCTTGAGAGCTAAGGGGGAGATGATGATGTGAGGAATTGAAGTGGATCTTGAGTTTTTGGATTGTGATAGGTTGATCAAGATAAGATATCAATTCTTTTCCGCCTCATATAGTCCTTATACTTCAGTTCAGGTAACATTCCATTCCCTTCAGGTGTATGACTGTTCGTACCTATGTCTTAGTCCCATGCACATCATGTTGTTTCCTAATCATGCTGAGTTTTGAGAATGAGAAGCGATGAATCCATTCATTAATCTTGATCTTACCCCCATGAATCCAAGATTCCTAGTCCCATGTTGAATGTGATGTGACTTGAGTTTTATACTATGCATAGTTCTGTTAACACAGAATGGGACTTGATAGACAAGAGAGATTGTAATCTATGAATGTTCCTAGATAAGATTTCTCGATTGAATCGTGCTAATGATCTTTCTTTCCAAGCTCTTTGAGTAATCCAGCTTCCCAACCTTGATAGAAATGTTGTGATGATAGTAGAGAAGTGAAGATTGATGAGAGAGAGTGAGAGTCCTTGATTCTGATTTCATCTTACGCATGCACTTACCTTCGGCTTGTTATTCCATTATTAATGATAGGATGTAAAGTATCAAGTTTCAGAGATAAGATCTTTCTTATTTTGCATGGAGAGATAGTAATTTGAGGTTTTGTAAAAAGGGAGAAGTAATGAGTTCCTCCAGGTTCAAATTATGATATTGAGAGTAGTAGATTGAGAATGAGGGTAGATGAGGAGTAAGTGAGTGTATCCTTATTATAGTATTGGTGTTAAACTTGTGTCATGTAGGGATAGAGATAAGAAGGAGAGGGGAGGACAAACCTTATGATGAACAGTAGATAGGTAAGAGTATGTTGGTGTGACTTGGAGTGAGAACTCATTGAATGGCGGAGGTAGAAGTGCTAACTGGGCTTGAAAATTCTAAAATATAGTTCAAACAGTTAGAGTGATAGGCTTGAACTTGGGATTATTGTTATGTGAATATTGATGATAGACTAGTGAAGACTTCATAATAAGGGTTTGAAGAAGAGTAGTGAGCTAGTGAAGAGAACTAGTGATCTTTTAATAAAAGTCTCTATGGAAGTCCAGAGTTGAGTATTGAGGATTTGCTTTGTATGAGTATGATCATCTAGGGAATAACGCCTTGAAGCTTAGAAGTAGGATTTAATGGAAGAGGAGGAGATGGTTAGATGGGAACTTGAGTAAGAGCTATAAGATTAAGTTGAGGGAGTAGAGTTCCATGAAACAGAGTACAATTGAGATGAAGTGCTAAGCTTGAAAATTGTATGTAGAGTATTATGTGTCGATGGTCCCATTCCCCATTAAAGTTGATGGCTTCTTTCCTGATTTTGAAATGCTGATTGTCGAGGTGTTCAAATGATTAGAATTGACTGCGTTGTAACGTCCCATTCATGCTTGATAGTGAAAATGTCTTAAAGAGTATCTTTACTCTTGATTAGAACCGATTTGTCTACTCTGACTGACTTGTGACTGTCTATATTGGTTGATTGAGTATTGAAAAGAGTTTGGATTGTTATTCATGCCTGACAATGAGAATGTTGAAGGTAATATCCTTACCCTTAACTAAATTGACTATCTTTTCTTGAGTGGGTTATTTATTCTTGAGTCTAAATAGGGATTGCTGATAGTTATGAGGAATCAAAAGTTTGATTGACTGATGGGAGTGTCAAGATGAATTCTGATTATATTCGTGCCTTGATATCCATTTTTACTCATCATTCGTGCCTTGGTCCCCAAACCTATAAAAAGTCAGTTTTCATGATCAAAACTATCTCTCTTCCCTCCTAAACATAAACGCTCAAGAATGATCAAGAAAGTCATGAAGTTAGAGTTATCTTTCAATATTCCTGCTCAAGGTAATTTATTCTCCATGAATTTCAATCTACCCAACCCGAATTTCTTCATCTATTCATGAAGCTCTAATAGGATATTAAATCATAACCTAGGGTTTCAAGAAAACAAATTCAAGAATCCCAAGAAAGGATTTCTTGACTCTTCTTCTTCAAGAATCATGGTTCTTCATCAAGAACTCTAAAGAGTCTAAGTCAAGAATTCAAGAATAAAAGATAATTCTTTCGATCAATGTCCTTCCAAGTTTTTTTCATTTTAAAAGAACTACAAAGATTGAGGATTTTCTCCAAGAAAGAGAAGAGAAAATCACAAACTTTTCCTAAACTTCAACCAACGATTTCTCTCTCAATTTTGATCGAATTTGAGCGATTCAAAAGACTAAATTGTATATGTTTCCGAGGAGAACAATGTAGAAGCTTTAGAAATTGATTTTAGTGCATTTTTTGAGGTAAAAATTATAGATTTACCACTGTGTTTTAAATATATTTTAAAAACTTTAACATACGTTTTCTTCCTCATACTAGCTCTGTTTTTAATTGGTTTTCGCTGTTGAATTCCTTATCACTTGGGGAACATTTTCATTTAAAATTTTCAGATTATGACGATATGTTTTGGGTGACAATATTGTTAGACCGTTTTACCCTTTTCACCTGAATGATTTTAGTGTCGTTAGATTCATTATACTATTATGATTCTATATTTGAATAGATCTTGGTGAATTAGAGTGTCATAGAAAGGGAAAAGCTTCAAAATTGACGTGATTGGAGACTTTATATAAGGCAAGTGAATTTCTTAACCTTTGTTAAGTATTTATAGAATCTTGTACTTCTTGTGTGAGGTATTGAGAACAATTTATGTAGGCTTTGATTGAACTAGTTGGAATTGGGTAATTATTCTATGGCAATATTTGATTTGTGATTTAATGAGGGAGATTTATTATATGTGAATTAGTGATTATTTGTTATTGTTGTTGAAGTGATACTTACTTAGGATGTAAATGTG
>JAABOM020058288.1:0-50609 GCA_011800125.2 Solanum clarkiae | reverse complement strand
TGTGTACTGCCTTATTCAAGTATTAATTTTGGCACTAGAAGATGACTTTATGATATCAAAATTGCTCGTAAAGTTATATCAACATTTCAATAGCCTTCACTTTAGGCTCATCAGTGATCTCTCTTTTTACTTTAAATCTCTATGCGAAAAGTTAAATCTACGTAGCTGGCCATTTCTAGACGATAATTCATTTTGCATGTTATTCTGTCTTTATGATGTTACACCTTTGTCTTATTGTTAAGAGTTCCACAGTGCATTGATTAAAATAATTCTTCAAATTGTTCAATTGTATTTATTTTGGATGCTAATTTTTATTTTCTTATTGCCTTGACAATGAATCAGCCCATCGAGTCTCTTTGGTACTCAATCTCAGCATGTCTACCTTTCGGGGCCATAATATCTGAAACATCGACATAAATGAACAATAATTAGCCCCAAAAATCAAGAAATAAAATGCAAAAAAATTATCTGGGTCAGTTGCAGAAGGGCTCTGCAAAAGCCCCTTTACAAGTCGTTGTGAACACTCCGAGTCATAAAATGCTCTCGTAGATCAGGGATTCAAATAATTTTTTATTTCTGAAAAAGTCTATGAGACCTAGGTACGATTCATAAGTGATTACGAGTCATAGACTGGGGTTATAAAAAATTCTAGTGAGTAATTAAAATCAGGCGAGAATCTACGAGATCTATCTATGAGTTGTAAAGTGATCTACAACTCATAGGTCTCATTCGATAGACAACCAGAAACATCAAGTTTCTGGAATTTCCCACGAGGGGCAATTATGACTCGTAGATTGCTCTACGGGTCGTAAAAGACACTCGTGGACCAAAAATCTCAGTCACCTGAGTTTCTAAGTCCATCACACGAACCCCAAAAGATATTTTCAACCATTAGTTCTACCAGCATCGAAGCAAGAACACACAGATCTTCTATAGAACGAATACGTTTATTTTTCAAATGATTCATATAGTCAAGTGCACCCATCTGATTAGCACATAACAACTATTACCTACAATAATTTCAACATGTATTCACCTTATAAAAAATGATTAAGCATTAATTACCCTACAATTTTGACTATCTCAATATGACTCAAACATTATCATGATCCTATGTCATCAATCACCGATTCACAATAATAAACCATTCAATATCATTCAAAATCACACATGGTGGATGATTTAATAGGCATAAACAAGTATCATTCATAAGACCAGAATGCCCAATTCCAAAATCAATCAATCAATTCAACCAAGGGCAACCCAATTTCACATATACAATTCAAATTCAACAAGAATTACATGTCTAAACACCAAATCCATCACAATTATCAAATCAATCAATTAAAATTAAGACAAATTTAGAGATTAAAATTAAACCAAGAACTTACCAAGAATGAAGATTAACTTGAAGAAGAGAGAGAAGGTGAATGAAAACAAAATTCTAGGTTTGCCGGAAAAGTGATCATAGTGGGCCAAAAATTGATCGACAAAAACAAGGTGGGGATTAGTGGGTGATTTTTAGTCAATTAGGTCAAATGTGGGGTCAAAATAATTTTACCCCTCATTTTATACCCTTACCAGGTCGATTGTTTAGATTACTGGGCTTGGGTCTACAAAACCCCAGTTACGAGTTGTAGATCATCTACGACTCGTAAGTCATGATCTCGTAGAACCCTCAACACTTTGCAAAATTTTAGTAAACTTAATTGAGATCCATGAACTCTATTCATGACTCATAGTTTGATCTATGAGTCGTAATGTTGGCTCGTGGATTGGAGTGCACATTTTTCCTGCTCACTGGAAATCTCTATGAGATGGGGTACGAGTCGTGGACTGACTTATGACTCGTAGATCCAGTCGTAGAAACTAAACCTGATGCTTTTCTCAGCCAAATTTGTTGACTTAGTCCTTTACTGCATACTCTTCGTGAAATGCACAGTTACCCAGTATGCAACCCAATGTCAAAAATTTCGATCAAAACAAAATCAAACAACTACATAAGAATCCAAAAACTGAAAATAAACTAAAAACGAAGCTATTTCATCAAAAGCCTTGGGTTTCCTCCCAAGTAGCACCTAATTTATTGTCGCGGCACGACTTAGACAAACTGGTTACTCAGACTTCACCAATTGCCTAAACCTCACTCTTATGCTCATCTGGATGCTTCATGGACTGACGGATATTGAAGAAAACTTCATCATCATTCAATCTAAACCTATTCCATATCCACTAGAGCTCATCCAGTGGGAAGGAATGGTCTTTCCAAGATGATTAGGATGTCAATGTCGACCTTGCAATCTAGAATCACAAAATCTGCATGGAATATAAATTTCTCCACTTTTACCAACACATCATAGAGTATCCCCATAGGGTTTTTACCATTCGATCTGCCATTAACAATCGCATACTAGTTAGAATAAGGGCTCCCAACCCATGCTTCTTGTAGACCACAAAAGGCATCAAATTTACACTTGCACATTAATCACATAATGCCTGAGCAAACTCTACATCTCCAATAGTGCAAGGTATAGTGAAAGCACCTGGATCATCATCCTTTTGAACCAAGGACTTAATAATGATGGAACTGCAATGTTAAAGATGTTGAGAAATCTCCTGACTCATAGTGCGCTTTTTAGTAACCAAGTCCTTCATATACTTTGCATAACCCGGCATTTTCCAAAGCCTCAATGAGCGGGATGTTGATAGATAGGTGCTTTAGCATGGAGAGAAAATGTTTGAACTTGCCTTCCTCCTCCCTCTTTTTGAGTCTTTAAGGGAAAGGAGGAGGAGGTCTAGGGACGGGTTTAAAGCTTTGTGGTTCTTGAGCTGCTTCGTTTATCCCATCCTTTCCATGATCATCTCTTTCATCCGCATCCTTATCTACAAATATCTCCTCACGAAAATCTTCAACATCAACTGGCGTAGGAGAATCAATTGTGCTCTTGCCACCCCTAGTAGTAACCGTCATCCATTGCCCTTCATTCTTAGGATTTTGCACTATATTGCTAGGAAATGTACCTTTTGACATTGATTCAACTAAGTTGACACTTGACCAAACTGTTGTTCAAGCTGCTTAATAGCCACAGATGAGACTCTATCTTTTGATTGATACTAGAAATGTCAGATTTAATGCCTCTTAGAGTCTCATCTTGTGTCTCAGCTTTCTTCAACAAGTGATCAAATATCTCCTCAATTTTAGAATTGTTTGTACTGGCATCACGATTGTGTGGCGGCACATAAGAACCATTTCTGAAGCCATCTCTGCGACCTCAATCTGCATCTGGACCCCTATTCCTATCATAGTAACCACCTCATTTGTCTCTATAAGCTCCATCTCTACCATACTAACGACCTCGGTTTCCTTGACCTTGGCATCAATAGTCTTGATTAGACCCTTGGGCATTGGTTCGGAAAACCCCTGTTTGATCATTCACAAAATAAACATCCTCCTCATAATATGGATCCTCGTACATGGGTGCACATGGAGGTTGATGAACCATGACATCAACACTTTCTTGGCTTTGTTTCATCATCACCTCCATACCAATGCGAGTCTGAGTAAGTTGTTGTATAATCTCCTTATTAATTCTGGATTTTTCTGGACCTACACTAATAACATATGGACTCTTTGCAGACGTTCTATCCCGTTGTCCCCATGCACAATTTGTCTTGAATACTTGCTCCATACTCTCAACAATCCTTGCAAGTGGTTGATCTAAGAATATGCCACCTATGGTAGTGCTAGCACAAGCTTGACTATTCTCATCAAGGGCACGGTAGAAGATCTCCACTAAGGCATTATCATCTATCTTGTGGTTAGGGACACACCTCAAACACTTAATAAACTTCTTCTATGCGTGCTAATTGAATCACCAGGAAGTTGCTAAAAGTTGTTAGTCTGATCCTTTAAGTTGAGAATCTTTGATCTAGGGAAGTACCTCTCCAAAAAGGCCTTCTGCAAATCTACTCAACTAGTGATTGAACTTTGTGTGAGCTCAGATAGCCATAATGCAGCATTGCCCACAAGAGACAATAGGAAGACAAGAAGTCCCACAACATCCATATATAAATTCTGTGTTCCCATCACACTTTTGCAAACAAATGTCACATTGTGCAAGTGGCTATGTGAATCCTCTAATGGTAAGCCCGCAAATATCCCACGATTCTACAGCATCTAAAGTAACCCACTCGGGCGGTAGTGGTGGCAACATAATAGCTTCAGTCACATTTATAGCCATGGGGTTCAACCTATACTGATTCCACTGGTAAGCATTGGCATTGAACTCCCGAGGCTGTGGAATGTCCTCCAAGTGAGGTGGGTTTTCATCCCTATCATCAACACTAATATTTTGATTCAAGGCTGCATTGGCCACGTTGTTGGCATTTTCTTGGGCCATTTTTCTTAAAGTTCTTTGGGTCTCTAGATCAAGTGGAGTTAAAGGATTACCTTGACTCCTAGTGTTGAGCATACACTACATGCACACCCTGCAAAGAAGCAAAAGAAAAATAAAAACAAAAGTAAAATACAAGGGAACTAAGGATTAACACTCGAATTACTTAGTGAATTAACTAAGTCTAGCCATATTCCCCGGCAATGGAGCCAAAAATCTTTGATGTCGCCCAAGTTACACCTCCTTTTAGATGATAAAGTGGTTGATTTCAAGATATAGAACCTAACTAAGGCTAGGGTCGAATCCCATAGAGAATACATATACTCAAGAAAATTTACCGATAAGTAATTCAAGTAATTAACCAACTCAATTCCCCAAAGAGGGGCTTTGCAATAATTGATAAGAAAGTAAACTAAACTAACTAATACAGGAGAGAATCAATAATAAAGAGCAACTAAAGTATTGTATTTCCCATTATTCACCAACTTAGTATCCCCGAATAACCTAACTCTTGTCTAATGTATAGCATGTAGGACGGTAATTTAAGTTCACCAAGCCCTTTGGTCAAAGGTGAGAGGCGAATTTAAGTATGCGACTTGGCCTATCTCCATAGTGTGCAATATTAATCATTACCTATAAATCCTAGTCAACCTCCTATTGGTCCAGTTCGGTTGATTAGACGAGAACACATCATCCAATCATGTTAATCAATCTCTTTTCCTATTCATTTCCACCTTGGTCTAGTAAAAAACACTTGGCATGTTCTAATTCTGATGTTTCCCACCACTAGAAAACATGCAAAATAAAGAGAATTGATTAATACATACAAATACCCATTATGAGAATTGCGAATTATCCGGGTTTACTTTGCTAGATCTTCATGGTTCCCACAACCCTAGTGGTAGATTTAGCTACTCATGCTATGGGTAGATGAAAAAATTATGAATTGAGAAAAAATAATTAAACACTGACCCAATTGAATTGAGAATCAAACAAATCCAAAATTGATTCAAAATCACAAGATTGAAGATCAAATTAATTCACAAGTGTATTCTCTCAATTTTTCTGTCTAAGTATTGTATTCTAACTCTAATTACAATAAAAATAACGGCTCTCTCTCTGAAAAATGACATGAAAATACTATTTATAGTAATTACAATTAAGTCCTTAATTAAATAGAAAGCCTGGTCGGCGGACTCCAGGAAAGGTATCTACTACTCATATTGTGATTTATGAGTCACAGTTGGGGTCTTGTATTTAGCTTATGAGATTTTGGACTGCTCTTCGATGACTTTACTTTACGAGTTATACATTGATTTATGACTCGTATGGCTCTCTAGTAGACTTCAACTGCATCACATTGTCCTTCACTGGAAATCTTCACGAAATCTATCTATACGACTTACAGAATGTTGTATGACTCGTATAGAGGTCTTATAGAATTGAGCTTCAGATATCATCCCTCACTGGAATTTATCACAAGACCGACTCTACGACTTGTAGAATGTTCTACAATCCATAGAGAATCTTATAAACAATCAAAAACCAGCAATCAATCAAAAACCAGCAATCTTCTGCAATTTTTCCCAAGTCATTACCAACCTGTAATCCAGCAAAACTAAACACAAAACCATATAAAAACAAAAAATGTCACATTGAGAACACACAAAATCCTAGGTTTTAAGCATCAAATGTGTTGTATTTCGATAAAACATCAAATATTACCAACATGGAGGTGCTAATAAAGCGGATGCAGGAACTGGTTAGTTTTAGAAGCAACCGTTGAGGTCATTACGATAGGTATAGGGGGAAGGACAAATAGGCATACTGGGATTGCAAAGATGGCTACAGGAATGATCATTATGTGCCACCACACAATTGTGATAACGGTGCCAATAGTTTTAGGGTTGAGAGATGCTTGACCAACTGTTGAAGAAGGCCGACACACAGGATGAGACCTTGAGGGGGATTAAGTCTGACATGTTTAACATAAATCAGAAGATCGAATCTCATTCTGTTGCAATCAAATGGCTAGAGAAACTGTCACGACCCAAGCCTAGGGTCTAGACGTGATCGGATAATAGGGAACCCGAGGAACCCCAAACGAGCCTCATAGCATATTATTACACATCCCTGGTTGCGAAAGCAATGGAATACAATAAGAAATAACAAATTGGGACAACCAGGGCTAAGGGAACACTTTCATATCATGAACAACAAGAGTTGATAGATGTCAAAGCTCATAGCATAGATACATATCATGTCCAATAACACCACTATTACATAGATAAGAGCGGGGGTCAAGACAAAGCAATTGGGCTTATCCTCATAGCTAAAGTAAACAATAAAGAAGAGTCTCTCAATACATAATAGGAGAAACTTAGACTAAGGTCCCCGAAATGGAGGACTCACCAACTAGCTTTAGTAGTACTGAACTAGCCACATGGCGGAGGAGGATGATCAACTCGTGCACTGGTTCCTACATGGTGACATCATGTAGTCATAGAGTATGTATTAGTATGTTTGAATGTACTAAGTACGTAAGATGCAATGCAATAAGAGATAGGCATCATAGTCGAAATGCATGATTAGTGCTCAAGTAAAACATGCTCACGTAGGACATAACATATGTGCAAGAAGAGACCATTCATTATTGGTGGATCGTCACACCTTACCACCCTTGGTGTTTGAGGTACAAACCCCGTCAATAGGTTGGTAGATCGTCATACCCTACCATCCTTGGTGCCAGAGTACAAACTCCCCGATAGGTAGATAGGTACAAACCCCCAACAAGGTTGGCGGATCGTCTTACCCTACCACCCTTGGTGCTGGAGTACAACCCCCTGATGGGTTGATGGGTACAAACCCCCAACAAGGTTACCCGGTGCACAACCCCTGGGTAGGGCATGGTCACATTTTAACACTGTATAGAGATCACTATATATATGCATTCATTCATCATCATATCATCATTATATAGTCATTCAACTCACAAAACATGCATTGGACCTTCAATTCCTCAAGAAACCACAACCAGGCATTTTATCAAACACTTAGAGGGTGTGTGGTGCTAGTGTAAAATCATGCAATTCAAGAGCGAAATCATGTTAGAAAATTCAATATAAAACCTTCGATAGGTACTTGGTAACACCCTCAAGCAATTTACATCAAAACCCTTCATTGAATCTTATAATAGACCTTGGTTTCATACCTCAAAACATAGCAAAATAGTCACAATTTCATGAGTTTCAACATAATGTGTGGTGATTTTTATAATAAGATAGACCCAATTGTAAATCAACTTTAAATCAGGCAAATTAGTGAAGCAGGAAGGTTGGGTATCATGGGTGAAAGGAACCCATGAAAGAAACCCACATACCTTAGCTTGGAGATAAACCTTGTGAAGATTGGAGATGGAGACTTGAAGCCTGAAGAAGAACCCTGAAGGAAATCCTTAGTTCCGGATGAGGGTTTAAGACTTGAATTTAGGAGTGAAAAATTTGGCTAAGTGTTTAAGTGAGTATTGGGGAATGTTTAGGATGATATGATGCTGAGATATGACTAAGTATAGGTATTTTCACGTGTGGAAACACTTAGGCCCAAGACTTAAAGTCTTGGATCAAAGTTAGAAAACTGCCCCCATTTTAACACTGCTGCGCGTCACGTGGAGGGCGTGCAATAACTACTGGAATTCGTCATTTCGAAATTTGAAATTGCAATTCGTTTGCTCTGAAACTGGGCCCTTTTCTCCCTAATTTTGATCTCCTGAACAAGAATATGAAGTCGTATTTTTGATATCATGCATGAATGTTGAGATATATGAAAAATACAATTTCGGGCACTTTCGAGGCACATTTTCGGGAACTTTTTGAGGTCGTTTCAATATCTCCCCCTTGGGAACATTCGTCCCCAAATGTCAAAGAGACATATATGAGATGCATAAACTTGACAATTTCAGCCCACATAGAGATGCAACAATGCACTTAAATATCATATCAAAAATTTCATCATAAATGTAAAATCAACTTGAACTTGTTAATTTAAACATGAACATATGCAATGACATGGGGCTGAACTTAAGCCTTGAGATCAGATGAGGGAATTATATCAATACCATAGGCCTGAGTGGAGTGGAAAAGATAAGGATATCTCTATGGCCTCCCAAATATCACTCTCAACTTGTTGATTCCTCCAAAGGACCTTAACCGAAGCCACCTCTTTGTTTCTCAACCTCTTCACCTGCCTATCCAAAATCTGAACCGGAACCTCTTCATGTGTCAAATTATTCTCAAAAATACCTACAACATCAAGAGAAACAATGACATTCAGATCCCCCACACATTTTCTCAACATGTGCACATGGAACACCGGATGCACTAATTCCATCTCACTAGGCAACCTCAACTCATAAGCTACCTTGCGAACCATCCTCATAACCTCATAAGGACCAACATATGTAGGGCTCAACTTACCTTTTTTAACAAAACAAACCACACCCTTCATGGGTGAAAACTTTAGGTAGACCCAATGATCAACTTTGAATTCAAGGTCTCTTCTTTTCACATCAGCATAGGATTTTTGGCGACTTTAGGCTGTCTTCAACTTTTCTCTAATCATCTTAACCTTCTCAAGAGCCTCAATAACCAGATTTGGTCCCAAAAAAGCTACCTCACCAACCTCAAACTAACTAATGGGTGATCTACAACATCTTCCATAGAGAGCCTCAAAAGGAGTCATACTGATGCTAGAATGATAACTATTACTGTAGGCAAATTCAATCAACGGAAGATGATCAACCCAACTACCTTTAAGCTATAAGACACATTCTCTAAGCATATGCTTAAGGGTTTGGATGGTCCTCTTGGCTTGTCTATCCGTTTGAGGGTGGATAGCCGTAGAAAGCATAACTCTAGTACCAAGATCCCTTTGGGAAGATCTCCAAAAATGTGAAGTAAATTGTACCCCATGATCCGATATGATGGACAAAGGAACCCTATGCAACCTTACTAAGTCATGAATGTACAACCTTGCGTAATTTTCAGGCCCAAATGTGGTTTTAACTGGTAGAAAGTGAGCCGATTTTGTCAAAATGGAATCAAAATCTTTTCTAGTCTTAGGCAACCCAACAACAAAATCCATATTAATCACATCCCACTTCCAAGTAGTAATCTAAATGTCTTGGGTTAGGCCACCCGACCTTTGATGCTCGGCTTTGACTTGTTGACAAGTATGACAATCGAAAACAAATTTGGCAATGTCCCTCTTCATGCCTCCCCACCAACGCACTTCCCTCAAGTCTCTATACATTTTGGTGGAACCAGGGTGGATAGAATAAGAAGAGTTATGGGCCTCATCAAGGATCCTTTCTATCAAACCATCAACACATGGCACACATAACCTACCTTAGTACCTAAGGGCGCCATCTCCCCCTTAGGAGAAACCTTCCACCTTGCCCTCTTTCACCAAGGCCTTCAATTCTAACAAGGATGGATCAAGATTTTTTTTTCCATCACCTCACCAATTAAAGAAGACTTAGAGCAATCAACAACAACCACACCACTATAACCATCCTCTTCCAATATAACTTCCAATCTAGTCAACCGATGCACCTCCTTCTCACTACCATCAACATGAGCTAGGCTACTCATGGACACCCTACTCAAGGCATTCACCACCACCTTTGTCTTACTCAGATGATAATGCACGCTCATATCATAGTCCTTAAGAAGTTCTAACCATCTCCTTTGTCTCAAGTTGAGATCCTTTTGAGTGAAGACATATTGGAGGCTCTTATGATCAGTGAACATATCTACATGCACCCCATACAAGTAGTGACGCCAAATATTTAATGCAAATACCACGACGACAACTCTAGATCATGGGTAGGGTAGTTCCTTTCATGTACTTTGAGTTGTCTAAAAGCATAGGCTATGAACTTACCATTTTGCATCAACACACAACCAAACCAACCCAAGAATCTGGTAGTGACAATATAGGAGCGTACACAAGCCTATCTTTCAATGTTTGGAAGCTCCTCTCACATTCATCGGTCCACACAAACTTAACCTTCTTTTGAGTCAATTTTTTCATTAGAGAAGCAATAGAAGAGAACCTATTCACAAACCTCCGATAATAGCCCACTAAACCCAAGAAACTTCTAATGCCTATGGGGTCAATGGTCTAGGCCAGTTTCTAATCACATTGATTTTCTTTGGATCCACCTTAATACCATCTCTCGACACCACATGTCCTAGGAAGGCAACCTCCCTCAACAAAAATGTACACTTTTCATATTTAGCATACAATTTCTCCTCCCTCAATCTTTGCAATACAACCCTCAAATGAGCCCTATGCTCCTCCTCACCACAAGAATAGATCAAAATGTCATCAATGAAGACCACAACAAAGGAATCAAGGTAGGGTTTAAAGACCCTATTCACTAGGTCCATAAAGATGGTCGGTGCATTGGTCAACCAAAAGACATTACCACAAATTCATAGTGCTCATACCTAGTCTGGAAGGCCGTCTTGGGAATATCACACTCTCTTACCTTCACTTGATGATACCTTGACCGAAGATCAATCTTAGACAAATGGCTAGCCCCTTGCTACTGGTCAAACAAATCATCAATCCTTAGAAGAGGATATCTATTCTTGATGGTGACCCTATTGTGTTGCTAGTAGTCAATACACATCCTAAGGGATCCATCCTTCTTTCTCACAAACAACACCGGAGCACTCCAACGTGATTGGTTAGGTCTAATAAATCTCTTCTCCAACAAGTCCCTCAATTATTCCTTCAACTCCGTTAACTCCGCCGGGGCCATATGATATGGGGGAATAGAGATGGGTTAAGTATCGGGGAGGAGGTCTATGCCAAAGTCTATTTCCATTTCAAAAGGAACACCAGGAAGGTCATTTGGAAAGACATCAAGAAACTCATTTACAACTGAAACTGACTCTATGGGAAGGATTTTATACTCCATATCTCTAACCCTCACAAGATGGTAAACACACCCCTTAGAGATCAACTTACGGGCTTTAATGCAAGAGATGAATCTACCCTTGACCACCATATCTTAACTTTCCCACTCAAGGATGGGTTCATTTAGAAATTGGAATTTGACCCTATGGGTTCTACGATCAATAGAAGCATAGTAGGCATGCAACCGATCCATCTCAAGCATAATATCAAAATCCACCATGTTTAACTCAACAAGATCACAAGCCAAGATTTTATGTAAAATGGAAATAGGATAACTTCTTTAAACTTTTCTAGCAATAATGGATGCCCTAATAGGAGTAGAAATATCATATGCCTCATGCAACAACTCGAGGTCAACATGAAACTTTTTGGCAACAAAGTGGGTAACAAAATAAAGAGTGGCACATGGATCAATCAATGTATACATATTAAAGTCAATGATTTTCAGCATACCAATGATGACATTGAGGACTTCGTCAACCCCTTACCTCCCATGCAAAGGATAAAATTGATTGTGCCTTGGGGCACCATCTTGTCAGTCACCACTCCCCAAAGGAACCGCATTAGCACCTTGTGGATGAACCTCTTTTCCCTTGTTACAATCTCGAGGGAAATCCACCTTTTTGTGACCCATATTCCCCACAACCAAAGCATGCATTAGTATCTCTTAAGCATGGGCCCCTATGCCTCTTACCACACCTAGGACACATCTCATTAGGAACCACAACACCAACACCTTGGGACCTTGGGAAGTCATTGACAAACCCCAGATTGGGAGCATGAGAGGACCCTTGGCCTTGGTGGACTTGGTCCCCATTTTGAAACTTATCCTCGAAACGGGCCCTCTTGGCCTCATTACGTCTTCTCTTTCTCAATTTTTCCTCCTCTATTTGTTCAGCATAGGTCATGAACTAAGACAAGTCCGTGTCACACTAATTAGCATGATACACTGGCATTCTTGACTTACCAAGTCAGAGACCCCCATCACAAAATTATTCATCCTAGATCTAGGATAAGCCACCAAATGAGGAACATACTTTGAAAGTTGGGTAAACTTGAGGGCGTACTCCATCTCACTCATAGGCCTTTGTCTCAAATTCATAAATTCCACCAACTTAGCTTCCCTAAGTTCAAGGGGGGAAAATCGATTAAGAAAGCCACCTTGAACTCCTCCCAAAGCACCACATTACCATTTCCCTTCTCCCTCTTCCATCGGTTATACCATATTTTGACTACCCTTTTGAGTTGATATGCCACCAACTCCGCCTTTTCATTCAGCCCAACACCCATGATAGTTATAATCTTGTAGACCTCATCAATAAACTCTTGTAGATCTTCAACCACCTTTGACCCATAGAACACCAGAGGATTCATCCTTATGAAGTCTCTTACCCAAGAGGCCGGTGTAGGAACATGAGGGACTTGGGCCCCTTGGGTGGGTTGATTAGCCACCACTTGTGCAATCAAGGTGAGAACATCCCTAAGCTCTCCATTGGTCAGTTGCTCCTCGGGCGTGCAGGCTCGTCTTCCCCTCGTATTAGGCATGATCTAGTATAGCAAAGAACAATCGTTAGGGGGAAAGCTTACTTCAACTCTATAGCACAACTTAGAACATTAAGAAGGGCAACATTTCCTAGAACGTCTCATAACCTCCTACTCATAGTTGTGGTACACAATACAACCATGAATAAGACTCTAATTGTACAATACAACTATGAATAAAACTCTACTCAACGGGGTGTATTTGACTTAGAAGATCTAACAACCTAGTGCTTTGATACCACCTTCTTCACGACCCAAGCCTAGGGCCTAGATATGATCGGCGAATTGGGAACCCAAAGGAACCTCAAAAAAGTCGCGTAGCATATCATTACACATCCTTGGTTGCGGAAGCAATGGAATACAACAAGAAATAACAAATTGGGACAACTGGGGCTAAGGGAACACTTCCATATTATGAACAACAAGAGTCGATAGATGTCAAAGCTCATAGCATAGATACATATCATGTCCAACAATACCTCTATTATACAGATAAGAGCGAGGACTAAGACAAAGTAATTGGGATCACCCTCAAAGTTAAAGTAAACAATAAAGAAGAGTGTCTCAATACATAATAAGAGAAACTTAGACTAAGGTTCCCAAAGTGGAGGACTCACCAACTAACTTGAGTAGTACTGGACTAGCAACGTGGAGGAGGAAGATGATCAACTTGTGCACCAGTTCCTACATGGTGACATCATGTAGGCATAAAGTATGCGTTAGTATATTTGAATGTACTAAGTATGTAGGATGCAATACAACAAGAGATAGGCATCATAGTCGGAATGCGTAGAAATAGACAATAGCTAGCATAGTAACCATATGACATGCATGATTAGTGCTTAAGTAAAACATGCTTACGTAGGACATAACATATGTGTAAGAAGAGATCATTCGTTATTGGTAGATTGTCACACCCTACCACCCCTTGGTGATTGAGGTACAAACCCCGTCAATAGGTTGGTGGATTGTTGCACCCTACCATCCTTGGTTCCAGAGTACAAACCCCCTGATTGGTTGATGGTTACAAACCCCCAACAAGGTTGGTGGATCGTCTCATCCCACCATCCTTGGTACTGGAGTACAAATCCCATGATAGGTTGATGGGTACAAACCCCAACAAGGTTACCCGATGAACAACCCCCGGTAGGCATAGTCACATTCCAACATTATATAGAGATCACCATATACATGCATTCATTCATCATTATTTCATCATTATTTCATCATGATATCATCATCATATAGTCCTTCAACTCACAAGACATGCATTAGACCTTCAATTTCTCAAGAAACCATAACCGGACATTTTATCAAACACTGGGTGTGTGGTGCTAGTGTAAAACCATACAATTCACGAGTGAAATAATGCTAGAAAATGTAATGTAAAACCTTCTATAGGTACTTGGCAACACCCTCAAGCAATTTACATCAAAACCTTTCATCGAATCTTACAATAGACTTTGGTTTCATACCTTAAAACATAGCAAAACATTCACAATTTCATGAGCGTCAACATAGTGTGCAATGATTTTCATAATAAGGTATACCCAATTGTAAATCAACTTTAAATCATGCAAATTAGAGAAGAAGGAAGCTTGGTTTATCATGGGTGAAAGAAACCCACATACCTTAGCTTGGAGATGAACTTGGTGAAGATTGGAGATGGAAACTTGAAGCTTAAAGAAGAACCTTGAAAGAAATCCTTAGTTCCAGATGAGGGTTTGAGACTTAAATTTAGGAGTGAAAAATTTGGGTTAGTATTTGAGTGAGTATTGGAGAATGTTTAGGATGATATGATGCTGAGATATGACTAAGTATAGGTATTTTCACGTGTGAGAACACTTAGGCCCAAGACTTAAAGTCTTGAACCGAAGTCAGAAAACTGCCCCCATTTTAACACTGTTGCGCGTCGCATGAAGGGCACGCAGTAGCTACTAGAATTCGTCATTTGAAAATTTAAAATTGTGATTCGTTCGCTTTAAAATCAGGGTTAGACCCTTTAACACCTAACTTTGGTCCCCTGAACAAGAATATGAAGTTGGATTTTTGATATTACGCATGAATTTTTTGATATATGGAAATTGCAATTTTGGGCACTTCCGAGGCACATTTTTGGGCACTTTTGGGGGACATTTCAGCAACAATTTGATCAGGTATCAACTTAACTCAATTAGTTTCAAGAGGCACATTGGCCAGTAGCACAGTACAAAACCAAAAGAATAACGAGCAATGTAAGATGGTTATTACTAATGGTGATAAGAGTTCTACTGATCCATCCATAACGGTTAATGATGAAGCACGGGAACTTAGTGAAATCTGAGTACCCAAGTTGTCTAAGTCGTGTTGCGATAATAAATCAACCGCTGCTTGGGAGGCTACCCAATGTAGAGACAGACGCTTAGACGCTCAGGTATGTTCCTTTTTACCCCTGTGATTTAATGATACCCACCAAAATTTTGTTAGTTAGTCTAGATAGTAACCATGCATGTTTGATTGATGATAGTTCTTGTTATGATAAGTGAGGATAAAATTGAGATGAAAAACATGATTTAGGAGTCTTTGTTGATAGTGGAATCAGTGCCATGTGAGTGTGAGCATACTTTGCTAAATTCATGTACTGTGTTTCAATTCAGAATTTGCCTATTACTGTGACTTAAATCGTAGGTTAGTTGGTTAGGAAAAAGATCTTAGGCCGTTGTTCATAATAGTCCATTTAGTCTAAATAACTAATAAAAAGTGTGAAATATCCCTTAATCCTAATATTTGAGTCCTACATGTACCTTTTCTTTGTAAAAACCAAAGTTTCCTAGCCTTATTAGATGTAAAATCATGAGATTGACCCTGGTCCTTCCTTGAACATTATGCACCTTGACTAAGGCAAAAATCCTAAGTTGAGGGCGGCTACCAAAAGTGGCCCTAGTTCCTAGGTTGGATATTATGCACCTCGACTTAGGCTAAAAACCTAAGTTGAGGGTGGCTCGTGTAGGGGTAAACACAAATTGAGAGGCAAAATTAGTGATACAAGGAGAGGGAGATAAAAATGTGCACTAGGTTCAAGAAAAATGAGTGATGCCTAAGCTAAACTAAAAATAAAATGCTTCAAAAGTACAAGGAAAAAAGCTGAAAAATGAGAATAAAACATCCAGAAAAATTTACAATAGGAGAAAGGGAGAAAGCGATGAAAAATAACGTCATTGGTAGGGCTAAAGTGTAGAAAAACGCTGTGTCAAGAGGGTCTTTGGTCACTATGTTCCCAGAACATCATACCAAAGTCCCTGAGCCTATATTACAAGCCCATAAAGTCCTAAAGTGATCCTAGTCTAAGTAGCCAAAGGTCATAGTTTTGAGTATAGGCGCAAGCATATTGTATTGAGCATGGAATTTGAATGTCTTCTGTGAGAGTGAGTGATTTTGCATAGCCCTAAGATTATACCTGAAAATATCATTATGAGAGGGATATGATACTTTTTCTGTGAGGGCACAAGCATTGCATTATTTACATTAGACTAACTCATTTATTGTGGCTTGTTGATAACTACCTTGCTTGTCATAGTTCCACTATCGCATGCATTGATCTGTGTTAGTTTGTTGGATTGCTATCTAAGGTGTTTTTAAAGTGGTGTGGGTATTTGTGCTTGAGTTTGATATGATGTATGTCATTAGATTGAGGTCTATGTGTTACTGTGTTGCTTATTTAGATTGAGTCCGTTGCTTGAGGACAAGTAACAATTTTAAGTTAAGGGTGTTGATGTGATGATAAAATACAATATTTTTGATGCTTAAAATTTAGAATTTTGTGTGTTCTCAATGCGATGTTAGTATATTTGATGTGTTTTTATGGTTGTTTTGCAGTATTACAGTGTTGGCAAAATATTTGGGCTAAGTGTGCAGAATTTGTTGAAGTAGAGGTGCCACGAGACTCTTTACTGGCCGTAGAGACTTTTACAGGCCCTAAAGGTGGTTTCGCGTACAATTCTAGTGAAGGGTGATTTTTCAAAGTTTACGAACATGCAAATGAGTCGTAGAAGTTTATACGAGCCTTAGACTTGGTGTCGTGCCCTAAGGATCAGAAAGTGGGGAGTTGTTGCAAAGTCATTCGATGAAAACCCCTATAGGCCATAGAACTTTATACAGGCATAGAGGGATGTTGTAGAAGTCAGTCCTAGATTTGAAGAAACAATTTACGAAAGCCCAATTATGGGTCGTAAAATGTTATATGACCCGTATAAGCTACCGCAGAGTCTGCCAACTCAGTTATCCTATTACATTTTAATTTTATATTTTAAACACTATAAATAGGTTTTTAGGTTATTTTTCATAGGGAGGAATAGAGGGACGTGATAGAACAACAGAGATCTTGAGAGAAATACTTGTAAAACTATATTTCGTCTTTTAATTTCAATCTCGTGATTCGTGGTGAAGAGTTTGAATTTCTTATGCTTAATTCTCTTGTGTAAGTGCTCAATTATGTTATTCAAATTCATAATTCTTGCATTTACACTGATCATGAGTAGCTAAATCCACAACTAGAGTTGTGGGAGTAATAAAGAACTAACAAATAAGATCAGATAATTCGTAATTCTTGAAAAGTGCACATCCATGTATTAATTAATTCTCTTCAGTTTAAATGCTTTCTAATGGTGTCCAACGTTAGAACTCGCCTAATGTTACTGACTGGATCAAGGTAGTAATGAATATTAAAAGAGATTAATTAATAGGATTCGATTGATGTTTCTTATCTAATCAATCAAATTGGGCCAAGGGAAGGTTTTACTGGAATAATAGGTAATGGTTAGTAATGTCACACTACGGGGATGGACCAAATCACGTAGTGAAATTCGCCTCTCGCCTTGGCCAAAAGGTTTAGTGAACTTGACTTATCATTCGGCATGCTACACATTGGAAAAGAATTTAATTATTTAGTAATACTAAGTTAGAGAATCATGGGAAACACAATATCCAAGTTACTCTTTATACCAATTTAACTCTTGTCTTAGTTTAGAATTACTTTTCATATTGGTTATAAATTCCCCCCCCCCCTTTTGGGGAGATAAGGTGGTTAATCAACTCGAATTGCATTGAATTCTTCTAAGTCTACAATATTCCTTGGTTAGGTTATATATGTTAACAACAACTGCTTTAGCCTAAAAATAGAGGTGTAGCTTGGGCAACATCAATTAGCCGTTTTGAAATGCTAGAGAGTAGGTGAGTTGGCTTACAGACTAGCGTTTCCACCTAGTTTATTTTATATGCACCCGGTGTTTCATGTCTCTATGCTATGGTGTTTATCCTTCATTTGAGCCTCATCGGATATCTGTTGATTCGATAGAGTTGGGATCAGATTTGACTTACGAGGAGGAGCCAAAGGCCATTCTAGATAGACAGGTCCAGAAGTTGAGGACCAAAGAGATAGGCTCAGTAAAGAAACAATGGCGACATTAACCAGTGAGAGAGGCTACTTGGGAGACAAAGTCTGATATGCAAACCCACTACTCTCATCTTTTTTAGACTTCAACTATGTCCCTTACTTTATATTGGAGAACAAACATGGTTTTTAGTGGTGGATTATATAGTAATCCTAAAGGTCATTGTTTATTTTTTTTATAAAATTACCATTTTATCCTTCCCAAAAGTAGCCCCAACCATATTTGTTTGATTTTAAAAGTTAATTTTTGAGAATTTTTATAAAAGTTGAGATATTTGCTAAAGATTAGATTTTTGAGATTTGAATTGCCTAATTTTGAAATTTTAAGTCTTTTGGAGATTTGAATCTCGGAATGAAATTTCATCGGTTCCATTAGTTTTGGAATACGAGAATTCACCTAGGAAAGTTGTCAGAATTAGATTTGGAGTTGTTATGTGATTTTAGGTCCAGAGTTGAAAGCTGAGTTAAAGTTGGAGTTTGGTTTGACTTTAGTCAACGTTTTGAGTTTCGATACTCAAATTGACTTTCTGATGGTTCCAATGATCTCAAGAAATAATTTTTTTTTCTAAAGATAACTTTTCCTTATTTTTTAAAGTGTTTTAGTATCATTTTGACGTTTTAAGTGGTCTAAATTAGACTTAAGACGTTTAATTGGGTTCTGGGTCAAGGAGGCTTCGAATACGATTTTTGATGATTCCATTGAGTCCAAACCATCAAATTTTTTAGGGTTGCATGTATGATTATATATACGAGATTACGACTAAATTTTGAGTGTTGATTCCGTGTCTTTAAATTGGTTGAAAAAGATTTGTGATCTGGTGGAGGCCTCACTATAGTGACACTTCTGCCGCTATAGTAATAAATGGCATTTGTGCGGATCTCGCTATAGTGACACTTTTATTACTATAGCGATATCTATCATTTGTGCAGATGTCATTATAGTGACTTGTCGTTGTAACAATACTTGTCATTTGTGAAGATGTCGTGATAGAGACACTTTTGTCACTATAGCGACATTAGAAAAGGATTTTCATACCCCTAATGCCTCATTTTCTAATATTTCTCCCATTTTTAAACTTTGAGAGCTCGACTTGGATGACCTTTGGCTTGATTTTTTGAAGGCTTTGTTGAGAAGGGAATTTTGCACTTCCCTTATCATTGCCTATAAATTATCCGTTGATTTTAATATCAAATTTGAAGTTTTCTATTGAGAAAATTGAGACTTTTTATGAATATGGATTTTTCACAAAATTGATGATTATAAGCTCATTTCAGTTTTTTTTTAACTGATTTTCGCTAACGATATTTTGATCATGAGAGAAACATTTTCATCTAATAATTTCTAGATTTTGGCCTTGATTTTTGATAGTGAATTTTTGAATGATTTTTTCATTTTTCTCGAATTGCTTAATTTTGGTGTTAGGTTCGAATTGTGATTGTGAATTAAGTTTTGAATTGATTGTGGTGCTTTGGATTTGATTCAAAAGGGAAGGCATTATTGTTGAAGAGATTAATTGGCTAATTTGAGGTAAGTGAATTTTAAACCTTGTTGAGTTTGATTGAACTTGATATTTTCTTTCTTTCATGAAATTGGGAACAAGTGAAATGATTAGCGAATATGATTGTGTAAATGGGGGATGTTGATGAGAGAATATGTATGATGTGACTCTTGACTTGATGCATAATTGTTGATGATTTTAATTCTTGTGTTAAGAATGTAGATTAAGTTTGTAATATCGATTAATGAAAATGTGTAGATTTCTATGAATTCAATTGTTGAGATTGTTCTTGTTTATGTGAACATGCTTATGGAACTACTCTATAGGTGATTGCAACACCTCCTAAGCAATTCATAATGTCCTTATGATAGATTTCTTGAATTCTTACTTAATTTATGTACAATTTTTAGCAAATCTGTGTTCATATTTTTTTTAAAAGGTAAAATTATGTAGGAAAAAGTATGTGACCTCTCCGCGTCGTAAATAAGATTCAAGATAGTACAAAAGTGACCTAGACTCATTCCTAGGCCAAAAACAGTGAAAATTGAACTTCACACGAAAATGAACAGCGGCCAAACAAGTTCACATCGAGGACCCATTTCACCCATGAACATTTTTTTTCTAAAATTTTTAGATTTGAATAAGGGCAATTAGGACATATCTCTGAACCCATATATATGTGAATATTTAAAATTCCACCATTTTAGGTCTAAAGTCACTCTCTAAATCCCTAAAATATGCTCAAAACTCTCCCAAATCCCTCTACCAAATTCTCTTAAGATTCCAGGCTTCAAGATTCTTCCATTAAAGGTCAAGTACCAAGGTGATATCCCAAGTTCCTTAAAGTCATCTTCATCAATTTCAAGACCTTAGGGTATGTGGGTTCTTCATCAATGGAGCCCAAAACTCCCTTTAAATAATATTTCTTGATTTCAAGGCATATTCCTTTATGGATACTTTCTATTATTACTTCCGTGCATGATTTATGCTGAAAACTAACATTTACTGGTATGAATGTGCATGAAAACTTACCAATATTTTATATTATGATTTGTTTTATGATATTAAGCTATGAATGTTATGATGCCATGAAAGGTTATGAAAGATTATCGAGTTTGAAATAGATTTCATGATACCAAAATTAGGGGTTCTATTATGATGATGATGGGTTGATTTGAATAATTTCTAAATGATCATGTTTTACTTCATTCATGTCCTATACTCTTGAATTTCATGATTTTAAGCTCTTACGCATAAACTCATCATGTTTTGACTGATTTTACATGATAAAGCTTGTTACGTTGATGAAAGGTTTATTTCAAGATATGCAAAAAAGTATGTTGTGATGATATATGGGCTTCCAAGAATGTTATGAACTCATGAAAAGTTCTATGAATGATAAGTAAGATTTTGAGCCCTATTGTTAAATGTTAGACCCTCTTTTGAAAGGAAAATTCTCACTTGAAGGGGACAAGTAGTGATGGACATGATACGGTATTTAAAAGTTCGGTATGATAATTTTGATATTCGGTATTTTAAAATACAATACCACTACCATACCAAATTAGTGCAATATGGTTCGGTATTTCTAAATTCGATTTCAGTATTTTACAGTACAGTAGTTCCGTAACCATAATTATCCAAATTAGTGCAGTACAGTTCGGTATTTCTAAATTCGATTTCGGTATTTTATGGTACGGTAGTTCGGTAACCATAATTATCCTATTTCTCTTCTCGAGTTGCACATACATTTCTTAGATCAAACTTTCTTACAAGATTCTACATTAATACTTTCTTTTACAAGAGTTTAGATGCTTAAGAAACTTACAACCAATACAATTCATGAGCAAGTTAAAATGAAACAAATACTGGTGAATCACAATTCACAACCATTCTATCTGCTTGTGGTCGAACTGGAAATTTGTTGGAGTGCAATGATATCTGGCTATGTAGAGAGCGCTCAACCTCAAGAAGCTCTGAAGTTACTCAACGAAATGCAGGCATCTGGAGTGAAGCCTGACCAAGTAACTATGTTAAGTATTATCTCAGCCTACTATATATGGAAACAACAATTTACTATAAGAAACCTTGCAAGTCAGCAGATAATCTCTGAGAACTGCAACATCCCAATTCCCAAGTGAAACACTCTCCATCAAAAAAGAAACGTGACTTTGAACCCAAATAAAGAACAAAGCAGTCCTCAAATATTCCAAAGTCAACTATAAGAAACCTTGCAATGGGATAAAATGAATCAACTTCTAATACTATAGATAAAATCACTAGAAAAGAAATTTGCTATATGAAAAGGCAGTTTAAGATATTAAAAATAAAAAACAAGAACATTCTTGATCTAAGACAAATAGAAAGCAAGAAGATATAGGAAACATGGGAGCTAACTAGTGAATAACTCACCGATGTAAAGTGGCAACTTATAATTATATATCTATGATGCGAGAACAACTTCCACTCTCTGTCAAATATAAAAAAACAAGAGAAATAAGCGTTATGTAATTTTAAAAAAAATAAACTATTCATAAATTTAATTAGAACTAACAAATGAGATATTCTTACCAAGTTCAAATTGCTCTAAATAATTTAAATCTTCCTCAACTTCAATCGGAAGTGAATCACTTCGTAGCCAATCTTCACAACACACAAGAGCTTGCACCAACTTAGGAGTCAATGAACTCCTAAATGAATCAAAAATATGCCCTCCCGTAGTAAATGCACTCTCTGAAGCCATACTAGACACAGGAATTGCTAGCACATCATGAACCATTTCAGCAAGAATAGGAAATCTAGGTGAGTTCATTTTCCACCAAACCAAGATATCAAAAACTCATCACTTCCATTTTCAGTTGCTTCACCTAGATACTTGTCCAACTCTGTTTTAGCATTTGAACTTCCACAATTAGCTTTATGCTTCTTGAACTGTTGTGCAAATGTTGCATATGATTTTTTAGATTGAGTTTGATGACTATCTAGCAAGTTCAATGTGCCACCAGATGAAGAAATAGATGAATATGTTGAACTTTGAGACTCTTTCACATATTTTTTTGCATACTCATTAAACAAAGAAGCCATGTACTTATTCACTTCATCGACCAATTTGTTTCCTATTTCTTCCCCCAACATATTCACTAGTGCATAAGTAACATACTCATTCTTGTAGTGCGGATCCAGAATACATGCAATATAATTAATTTTATTCATCTTTTCAGGTTTATCTCAATATGTATCAAATTTTCCTTTCATGTTGACTGCCATTTCACTCAAATCAGAATCTTCACTTTCTATCATACCTTTCAAAACATAATGAAATTCACATATTTCCACAAAGTGAACATTTGATGTAACACATAATGAACCTGAAACCTTTAAGGTGAGTTCATAGAAGGTTTCAAGAAATTTAACCATACGCCTTACATTTTCCCAATTAGTTGATAAAAGTGAACCTGCACACTTTCTCTCTTCACAAATATCAGTAAGCAGATAATTTAACAATCCACAATCAAGGGCACTATAACTTGAAAATGCATCCTCAAATTCTTGTGCCACATTTAGCATAAAATAAGTAGAATTCCACCTAGTAGGAACATCCAAGCATAATGATTTTTTACATGCCATCTTTTGAAGTTCACAACATTCTTTAAACGTATTCAACCTTGCCGGAGATTGTTGAATGTATCTTACTGCTTGTCTAACACGTTTCACAGAATCACCCATTTCTTTTAAGCCTTCTTGAACAGCCAGGTTGAGAACATGAGCCATACATCTCATATGAAGATGATTGTCGTCCATCATATTAGTTCCCCATTTACAAAACTGTTTAGATATCTCTTTCACTACAACATTATTTGAACTAGAATTATCTACTGTAATAGTGAAAACTTTGTCTAAACCCCAATCAAGCAAACACTTTGTAATAACAGAGGCTATATCCACACCTTTACGACTATCAATTGGACAAAAATTTACTACTCTTTTGCGCATTATCCAATCTCTGAAACTAAAGTGAATCTTTACACACATATAATTGATTCTTTGCAACAAAGTCCATATGTCTGTAATGAGACAAACTCTTTGACGTGTTTCTGTCAAGAATTTCTTCAAATTAAGTTTCTCTTGATCATAAAGGCCAAAAAACAATCTCTAGTTACTGTTTTACGAGAGGGAATTTGAATTGAGGTTGCAATATCCTGACAAAGTTCTTAAAACCCTATTTTTCAACAAAACGGAAAGGTAACTCATCAATAATAATCATCTTAGCCAACACAGCCCTACACAATTCTTGATCAAATTTCCAAGGAACTATTCCCTCACCCAACTTCGGACCACCTTGAATAGGTTGAAAGGCTAACCTAGTTTGGCCAGTTTCAATATTATGAGGAAATTTCGCACACCTACCCATATGACTTTTCAATCCCGAAGTACCATTTTTAATCTTAAATTGGGATAAGGAAAAGCACAATACTTATACTTCACAGTTAATTCTCCATTAGGGCCAGTGAATTTTTCAAAATGCCCCCAGACAATAGATCTTTCCGTCATGGATTTTCTTCTTTTTTATTCTACTTCACTAGTAGCTATGGTTGAATTTGAATCAACACTTTCATCTATTTTAGCTTTATTTTTGCCAACTGTGAGAGAACAAAAAAACAGCAAAATCATTAAAAATTGAACCAAAAAATCATAAGTGGAAAGACGGATTGAAAGGGGAGATGTCACATGTTAGAAGAAAATTAGCAATCCAAGTTATTAAACATAGAGATATCAATATATCATACCTGGAAATGAGGTGGAGAGAAATAGAAGAGCTTGGCGGTCGGTTTCGCAAATGATTCACACTGGCTGCTAGCGCACTGATAAGGACAGAAGGTTAAACTGTAAAGTTAGGGTTTGCTTTTATGAACTAAAGTATAGGACAATGACAATTGGACATTTAGATATAGTTGGGAAGTTTAATTCTTACTTCTAGACATAGTAATGGGCTAATGGCCTAACGGGTATGCCGTATAGGCTAACTGCTAAGTAACTTGGTCTTTTTTTTTTTTTTAATTAAATAACAAGCCCACTAAGTGTGTGTGTATATATATATAATATTATATTATATTTTGGTACGGTATACGGTATTTATTTTCTAAATACCAAAAAAAATTATAAGTCATACCAAATATCATAATAACCATACCACAATATAAAAAAATTCGGTTTTGATATGGTATTCGGTATATACTGTACCATGCCCACCCCTAGGGATAAGAATGTGAATGAGTTGTTCTTACTGCGTTAATATATTTTACAAGTTATTCAAATCATGATTATACTTATACTTATATTATGTATTCTGTGGGACTAGACTTATTACCAAATGAGGCTTAAGGTGGGGGCTCAACCCAATGGTCCCAATATAAAATCTTAGTCGTATAATTATGTGTCACCATAGATTTTTATTACGTTTTCCTAAATGGACCTGTACTAGTGGATCCACTAGGTCAAATTATCTACTGAAAAGACCATGCCGTAAGGTAAGAAAATCATGCACACCTACCAAAAAGGTCATGCTATAAGGTAAGAGTATCATATAACCCCATCAAAAAGACTATGTCGTAAGGTGAGGGTATAGTTTACCTTCACAATTAGACCATTCCTTTTCCGATGTGGAGAAAATATTGAAATTTCATATAGTAGCTCGCATATTCTTATATGATGGTTAAGATCTCCTATCACATATGTATGCTATGTTATGAGATTCTGATTACCTTTCATGCATATTTTTGACTAACAATTGATCATTCATGTCATATTGAGCTTATTATCTTTGTATATGATTTTGCATCTTGATTATTATGGCTTATGATCTCCTGTTGCATTTTACTCCACATACTTAGTACATTCTAAGTACTAACACATACTTTTTGCCTACATGATCTAACGATGCAGAGATTGGAGCTCCTATCCACCTACCTCCTAATTGCTAGTGCATTTGCCTGAAGGCTTGCTTGTAGTGAGTCCTCCATCGTGGGAAAAACAACTTTTGCTATCTACTTTTTAAGTGTGAGCCCAGGATATGTCTTGGCTCCCATCTCACTCATGTTTAGAGGTATTGTTGGATGATGTGATATGTATGACTCTAACGACCCCAAAAAGCATTCAAAAATGTGTCTCGAAAGTGCCTAGAATCATAATTTCCATATATCTAAAAATTTGTTCATTAATTCGAAAATCTGACTTCATATTCTTGTTCAAGGGGTCAAATTGAGTGGGGAATGGGTCTAACCCTAAATTTTAACCAACCGAATCGAATTATGAATTTTTCATAAATGCTGAAAACAGTGTGTAAGGCGCGCCACTTCCGCAACGTGCCAATGTGTATTTTGGAGACATTTTTTTATACTTGGCCTAAGACTTTTAAGTCTTGGGCCTAAGTGTTCCCAAATGTGTTTTTACTTATACTTAGCCTTATTTCATACTCATATCATCCTAAACATTCTTCAATACTCACTCAAACCCTTAGTCTTATATTTCTCTCAAGATTCAAGTCAAACCCTCACCCCAAGCTAAGGTTCTCATTCAAGGATCTTCTTCAAGCTTCAAGTATGCATCTCCAATCTCTTTCAAGGGTTCTCCAAAGCTAAGGTATGTGGGTTTCTTTCATGGGTTCCTTTCACCCATGATACCCAAACCTCTTTTTCATTAAATTGCCTGACTTGAAGTTGATTTACAAATGGGTCTAGCATATTATGAAATTCACTGCACACTATATTAAAGCTATGTAAAGTTGTGACTGTTTCGCTATGTTGTCAGCTATAAATCTTGAATCTATTATACGATTTGATGAGGGGTTTTGATGTATATGTCATGTCACAAGGTGTTGATTGATGGTTTTACAATAGATTTTCTTGCATGATTTTATCGCTAAATTGCATGATTTTACACTACTATTTCACACCCTCAAAGTGTTTGATAAAATGTCCGGATGTGGTTTCTTGAGTACTTGAAGGTCCAAAGCATAAGATATGATATGAATGACTATATGATGATGAAATGAGCTTATATATATGATATACTCTATATAAAATGTTGCACTAAACCATACCCAATCCGGGGGGACAAGAGTCCGGGTAACCATGTTGAGGGTTTATACTCATTAACCATGAGAGGGGTTTATATATCATCACTGTGTTGGTAAGGTGTGATTACAATCAATCATGTGAGGGGTTTATACCAGACAACCACCAAGGGGTTTATACCTTGAATAGCTAGCTTGGTCTCTTCTACACATATGATATCCTATATGAGCATGAGATTACTTAAGCATGTTTTACTTAAGCATTGATCATGCATATCATATTGTATATTATGCCTATTGCTTAATATTATGCATTTTTATTATGATGCCTATCTATTGCGCCATTGCATTCTACATACTTAGTACATTCAAACGTACTAACGCATAGTCTTGCCTACATGATATCACCATGTAGGAATCGAAGCCCAAGTTGATCATCCTTCTCCTCCACGTATCTAGTTCGGTACAACTCAAGCTAGTTGGTGAGTCTTCCACTTCGGGGACCTTAGTATATGTTTCTCTTATTATGTATTGAACACTCTCCTTTACTTTCTATTTAGACTATGAGGGTGAGCCTAGTTGCTTTGTCTTGGCCCCCACTCTTATCTATGTAGTAAAGGTGTTATTGGACATGCTATGTACCTATTATATAAGCCTTGACTCTTGTCCCTTGATTACGATGTTGTGCAAGCTTTTCCCTTAGTCCCGTTGCCCCTATGTTTACTCTTTTATGTCATTTAGATGCTTCCACAACTAATGATGTGTAATGATAAGTCAAGAGGCTTGTTTGGGGACCCTTCGGGCTCCCCATTTGCCATGTCATGTCTAGGCCCTATTTTGGGTCATGACAAACTTGGTATCAAAATACTAGGTTGATAGACTCTCGGAGTCCAACACACCATGTCGATTAGAGTCTTATTCATATTTGTGTTGTGCTCCACAACTATGAGTAGGAGGCTATGAGGCGTTCTAGGAAATGTTCCACTTCTTTATGATCCATATCGTGCGATAGAGTTAGATCCCTTAGGGTTTATTGCTAACCCCTAACCGTTGTATTCCATGATATGTCTTAAGCTACTCAGGACAGTGATAAGACAAATGCAGAGATTTGCAGTGCTCTATGGAAAGTGGCCAAAGCGACGGCGAAATTGGCAACTCACCTCGAACAACAAG
The DNA here is from genome assembly GCA_011800125.2 of Solanum clarkiae. NCBI lineage: Eukaryota > Viridiplantae > Streptophyta > Magnoliopsida > Solanales > Solanaceae > Solanum > Solanum clarkiae. The sequence goes on along the minus strand of JAABOM020058288.1, from coordinate 22,517 downwards.
TGGGTGCTTCCGGGACTTCAAATGGTAATAATTCCAATGTCTCAAGGATAGGGGTGATGCTATGTGTCCGACATGTGATAAGGCTAATAGGGTCCCATGTTTCAAGGGTACTAATGCTTATTTTGATTGTAGCAAAGTGGGACATAAGAGGAAGGATTGTCCTCGGAAATGCAATTAGAGTAAGGAGGGTGATAAAGGGATAACTCGTCTTAGATGCCTAAAATGTTGGAGGACTCATAGTGGCGCATGTTGGAGGAACACGGGTGTATGCTTTGGGTGTGGTGAGATAGGCCACAGAATTCCAGTTTGCTCATATGGTCGACCTTTATATCAAGGAGGTCGTGTTGGTCAAGTGACTTGAGGAGGGGATGAGATTCCCGATGCTATTACTGGTAAGTTAAAGTTTTCTTGGCTTTTTTGTTCATGTATTGTTAGGCCCGGTATGCCACTATTTCTTCTCTATTCTTTTGGTTGCTAGTTGGGCTTCTTGTGTGCCCAAGATGTTATGTGGATCTTTGGTGTCTATCCTTTTGTTGGGTATATTATTGCTAGGGGGTTCATAGGTGTTGATCCAGGTTTGTATTGCATTAGGCCTTGCTTTGTGGCTTGTTGGAGTTGGCATGGTGGATTTTGATGTCATTATGGGAATGGATTGGTTGCATGACTTATGTCTTCATGGGTAGTAGCACCCATAGAGTTAGGCCTCGATCTCATAATGAACCCATGTTTAAGAGGAAGGGTGTTAAGTGATAGCATGGCTGGGATAGTTCATTTCATGTCTTAAGGTACGACTGGGTCCTAAGGGGTTGCGTCTGTCATCTTGTGAGAAATAGAGGTATAGAACCTAAGTTGTTTTGTTATTGAGTTGGTGGTGGTGGTAGATGAGGCTTTGAATGTCCCTTTTCGATATTTCAAAATTGGGGTAGTGTCTTTTGGTTTGACTAGTGCACCAGTTATGCCTACAAGTCTCATGAATAGGATCTTTTAGCCCCTAATCTAATTGGCTTATGGTGTTTTTGGTAATGATATGATGGTTTGAGTTCCCTAATGAGGTAGTGCATATGAGTTTTTTGAGGGTAGTACAACAAGGTTTAAGGAAGAAGGTTGGATGTTAAATAGGAGGAATGGGGATTTTGGTGGTAAGAGGTTGCCTTCCTAGGTTGTGTGATGCCGGGTGATGGTATTAAGGTGAATCCTAGTAAGACAAAGGTTATTAGAGATTAGCCTAGACCTTAACTTCCTTGGGTTAGGAGCTTCTTGGGGCTCAGTGGGCTATTACCGGAGTTTGTAAATAAGTTCTCTTCTATTGTTTCCCCTATAACTTAGTTGACCCTAAGTAAGGCCAATGTTGTGACCGACGTTTTGAGTGGGGCGATTTGATATGTCTAGGAGTTGTTATTTTTTGTGCTATTACTTGGTGCTAGTAGGATTCATGTGTATGGGGGTTGATCTTTGATCCCTTCCAATCGAGGAGACCCAAAATTATTTTCAAGAAAACCTACATGGATTTTGCTTACTTTAATTTGAAGTTTTGAATATTATAATTCCTAAAATTCTATTGATGCATGGGTAGTGTTCATTTGATGATATTAATGTAATTTAAATTGGGTTTATGAAATTATAAGTATGCATGTCCCTCTTTTAAATTACTTATGCATGAGAGATTACACTATGGATTTAAATGTGGAATTAATTATGTTTTCACTTCAAATTCATATTATAAATATTGATTTTAGATTGAGTCTTAATTACCCATGTCATTATCTCAATGATCATAGTATATGCATTCATGTACATGGATTTTATCTTGAGAAATTATGTTATGGGTTAAGCCCAATTTTGTTTTATGGTATGAATTTGACAAAATGTTGGCTATGATAATATTATGACACGCATATATCTTTGGTTTTTGGCTCATTGAGCATTTGGGGTGCTTGCACCATTTTGTGTATGAATGGACTATTTTTATGCATGGATATTACGACTATGAAATTATAATTTTGGCATTTGAGCCTAAGTATGAATTATTATGAATGGTGTTTGGATTTTAAGCCCAATTGTGCATTGAAATGATTCGGAAAGAAAAATGACTATTGCCTCTTTGAAATTATATATATGCATATTATAAGTATTCTTGTGGGATAACGACTTAGCACAAATGGTTTGAGAGAGGGGGTCTATAAGGGTTGGCCCCTGTTCTAGTCGCATAGAGCCTTGTCTTGTGATGTTGGTTGAACTTAGATCGATGGGTTGGAGGTCTTGTGGTAGTTTGGGCTACTTGCATAACATATTTCCAATGAGTGTAGAACCCGTAAGGTTGTAATATGATGGTTAAGGATGATCGATCTATTTAGTTAACTCCAATGGGGTATTCACTTCCCTAAGGTTGATTTGAGGTTCGAGTTTTGTTCTCAAGTGTGTAGGAGGGTAGGTGATATCCCTAAGTGCCCTTTTGAACTAGGAATGAGCATTTTGATTACTAGTGGAGTTGTTAGGTGGCTTGTGCACCGGTTGTGTCTATAGGGTTTCATGAATAAGGTTTTAAAACCCTATGTTGGTATGTTTGTGGTGGTCTCTGGTGATGAGGTATTGATTTGTTTAGAGCTTGTGAATCATTTGGGGGTATGTTACAAGCCTTGGGGAAATGAGAGGTTGTTTGCCAAATATGATAGGTGTGCATTGTGGATAGCAAGAAGGTGGTTAGAATTCTAAAGGATCATAAAATGGGTGTGCATTATTTTTCTGCGGTAAGGCTTATGTTGTGGTGGTGCTCTAGGTATCCTAGCATGTGTTATTGATGGTGGCAAGGAGGAGACTAGTGGGGTCCATCAGTTGGTTAGATTGGAAGTTAGGTTAAGGAAAGTTGAGCATAGTAGTATAGCATTCTTGATGGTTCCAAATCTTCCTTGGTTAACAGCTCTAGATTAAACAAGGTCTTGAATTCGCCTTATTAGAGTTGGAAGTTTTGGGTGGAAAGATGGTAGAGTGGAAGTAGTCTCTCAAGGAGGAGATGGTAGTTCGTGGCGACAAGTGGAATAGGTATGGTTAAGGTTGACAAATGAGTTTATGGTTGTGAGATCTTTTAGAGTGTAGAGAAAGTTGGTAAGGTTGCATGTGGATGGGATTTACCTAGGGATATGATTATTGTTTGTTCGGTTCTTCATGTTTCTACATTGAGGAGATGTGTTGGTGGCTCTAGTGCTATGGAACTCTTTGAGATGGTGGGTGATGTGGACGATAAGTTGACTTGGAAGAAGGTCCCAGTGGAGGTGTTGGATGGATGAATGGAGAATTTGATTAATGAGGATGCAGTGTTCATTAAGGCCCTCTTGAAAGGATCATCAAGTCAAAGTGTCTCCAAGGAAGCCAAAGCGGTCTTATGGGAGCGATATCGTACCCCACTCACTCTAATCAATCCTAAGATAACAACTAAGTTCTTCAAGTGGTTTCAAGTCTTATGTTTCAGCCCCTACGTCATTCATATGCATTCACGTTTAAATTGGCAAGCTTATGATGATTTTACACTTATGTTGAGAATTGAAAATGGTGGTTTACATGTTAAGTTGCATTCTTGTTGGGGATGATTTGTTGATGATCACTCTTGTGTCGTACGTCTCTTTGACATTTGGGGACGAATGTTCCCAAGGGGGAGATATTGCAACGACCCCAAAAAGCGCCCGAATATGTGCCTTGAAAGTGCCCGAAATCATAATTTTCACGTATCTAAAAATTCCTTTGTTAATTCAAAAATTCGACTTCATATTTTTGTTCATGGGGTCAGATTGAGTGGGGAATGGGTCTAATCTCATTGTTTAAGCAACCGAATCGAATTGTGAATTTTTCAAAAATGCTAAAAACAGTGTGTAAGGCGCGCCGCGGAATGTGTATTTTGGAGACTATTTTTTTTATACTCGGTCCAAGACTTTTAAGTCTTAGGCCTAAGTGTTCCCAAACGTATTTTTACCTATACTTAGCCTTTTTTATCCCTCATATCATCCTAAACATTCCCCAATACTCACTCAAACCCTTAGTATTATATTTCTCTTAAGATTCAAGTCTCAAACTCTCACCCAAGCTAAGGTTCTCCTTCAAGGATCTTCTTCAAGCTTCAAGTCTCCATCTCCAATTCTTTCAAGGGTTCTCCAAAGCTAAAGTATGTGGGTTTTTTTCATTGGCTCCTTTCACCCATGATACCCAAGCCTCCTTTTACTTAAATTGCATGATTTAAAGTTGATTTACAAATGGGTCTTGCATATTATGAAATTCACTGCACACTATGTTAAAGCTATTTCACATTATATGTCTGATTCTCTTCATCTCTTCCCTCTTTCTTTCCCCTCTCCTTCCTTTCTTTTCCTCCTCTATCCTCTTATCCCGCTTTCCTCTTTCTCTTCTTAGTAGTAGTAGTATTTGTAATACCGTACCACTAGTATTTTCTTTTATACATTCATTGTCTGATTGATATGCAAAAATCTGTCATGTTTACATATTGTTATATGCTATTCACTACTTTTCTAGGCAGGCTAGTCATGCTGACTTTTCTGCGCAGATGTTATCTACTTGCTACTTTCTACTTTTTACTCATATTCAAATTCGTAGGTTATTCACTTTTTACTCATACGCTATTCACTTACTCTTTTGCCGTATCTAGGTTTTTCTGCTTATGGGTTTTGAGTTGAGGGTTTTAGGAAACAGCCTCTTTACCTCTATGAGGTAGCGGTAAGGTCTGCGTACAATCTACCCTCCCCAAACCCCACCTGTGGGATTTCACTAGGTATGTTGTTGTTGTTGTTGTACTATGTTAAAGCTATGTAAAGTTGTGACTGTTTTTCTATGTTGTGAGCTATAAATCTTGGATCTATTGTAAGATTTTATGAGGGATTTGGATGTATATGTCTTGAGGGTATTGCAAGGTATTGATTGATGGTTTTACAATGGATTTTCTTGCATGATTTCATCTCTAAATTGCATGGGTTTACACTACCATTTCACACCCTCTAAGTGTTTGATAAAATGTCCGAATGTGATTTCTTGAGTAGTTGAAGGTCCAAAGTATGAGATATGATATGAATGACTATATGATAATGAAACGAGCTTATGTATATGATATACTCTATATAAAGTGTTGCATTAGACCATACCCGATCCAGGGGAACAAGAGCCCAGGTAACCATGTTGGGAGTTTATACTCATCAACCATGTAAGGAGTTTATACTTCATCACTGTGTTAGTAAGGTGTGATTACCATCAACCATGTGAGGGGTTTATACCACACAACCAATAAGGGGTTTATACCTTGAATAGCTTGCTTGGTCTCTTCTACATATATAATATCCTATATGAGCATGAGATTACTTAAGCATGTTTTACTCAAGTATTGATCATACATGTCATATTGTATATTATGCCTATTGCTTAATATTATGCATTTTTATTATGATGCCTATCTATTGTTGCATTGCATTCTACATACTTAGTACATTCAAACGTACTAATGCATACTCTTGCCTACATGATATCACCATGTAGGAATAGAAGCCCAAGTTGATCATCCTTCTCCTCCACGTGGCTAGTTCGATACTACTCAAGCTAGGTTGTGAGTCCTCCACTTCGGTGACCTTAGTATATGTTTCTCTTATTATATATTGAACACTCTTCTTTACTTTCTATGTAGACTATGAGGGTGAGCCCGGTTACTTTGTCTTGGTCCCCGCTTTTATCTATGTAGTAGAGGTGTTGTTGGACATGATATGTATTTATGATATGAGCCTTGACTCTTGTCCCTTGATTACGATGTTGTGCAAGCTTTTCCCTTAGTCTCATTGCCCTATTTTTACTCTTTTATGTCATTTAGATGCTTCCGTTACCAATGATGTGTAATGATAAGTCAAGAGGCTTGTTTGGGGACACTTTGGGCTCCTCATTCACTCTGTCACGTCTTGGACCTATTTTGGGTCGTGAAATGACTCAAGAAATGTTTATGTATCTATGATGATCTCTCTTTAGTCCCCGTCCCTTGTATGTTATTATTGATATTAATGGCAAGTGGTGCCCTTTCTAAATCCCCACTTCCTATAAATGCATCCCATGATCCCTTTCCCTTGGTCTATGTATTGATGAGATTGTGTGATGAAACTTCTTACCCCTTATTCCTATAGCTTGCGTCTTGAGTCCCGAATCCTCTTAGTTTGAATGAGTGATGTTTGAACCTTATTTTTGCAATCAAGGATGTGCTTAAGTATGCTATTAGGCTTATTTAGGTATATTTAGGTTCCTATTCTCCATGTCACACCTAAGCCTTAGGCTTGGGTCGTGATAATGATGATTGAAATAGTCACATAATCTAGTAATTTTCAAGGTTGTTGAATCAATTACTTGAGAACTGTGGATTAAATGGGAAGTAGACCTAAGCTATGATGATATAGTAGTTGATGAGAATGTAAAGGTATTCACATTGTTCTAATTGTTGAACTTTGATTCTTGTAACATGAATTTGTCTATTAAAGTATTTTAAATGAAATATTGAATTAAATACATATATTGAGATATTATTAGAATTATTTAACAAAGTGCTTGTGAAGTATGGACTTAAATAGTGAATAGTCCTATGTTATGACGACAAGAGGCTATTGAATGACTTCAGTTATGATATAATTTGATTACTATATAATGTTTGATGAGACACAAGTGTGAAGGAACAATGAGAATGACCGATGACTATTAAATAAAATGATTTATATGAACATCTTGGACATTCTTATATTTTTGAAAGTGATTATTGTATTGTGATGACATATACTTGCTTGATGTCCCATTATTGATTAAAAGCTGAAGGAAAATGATTTGGCCAAATAATAATGTGATTGATTTGATGTAATTATTGATTATATGGATAGTGTTGACTCCTTGCATACTTTCATGCCTTTGTGATATATTCTTATGTGGTGCATTGAATCATGTCGAAGAAAAAATGATTTTGATTTGATTATATTGAGATTGATTTGACGTGATTATTAAATGTATGGATATATTTGACTCTTTGCATACTCTCATGCCTATATGACATGTGTTTATATGTTGCATTGAGTCATGCCGAAGGGATGTGAATCCGGCGAAAAGAAAAAGAAAAAAAAAAGAAAGTCGAAGGGAAATGATTCGGACAAAAAGAAGAAGAAAACAAGAAGAAAAAATGTTGAAGGAAAATAATTTCGGCAGATTTATGGTCCACATTTGGCCTCCATAGGTTCAATCTGACTATATTAGCGGATGCATATCATAAGATAGACATTCATCATAAATACTTGACATTGCATTGCATTATTGCACCTCATAGTACTTCATTCCATTTTATTTCTTATTTAAAATGTGTTGGTTTGTACTAAGTGTGATATGTTGATTTACTCTATTATTATACATATTGTGATTGATTCAATTATGATATAGTGGGCTGAGGCTATGAATATTTTTGTATTATTTATATTATATGTTCTGGCCTTTCCTACGTACAGCTGTTAAAGTTTGGAGGTATGTGGTTGGAATGAAAGGAGTGCTTACTTCATTATTCTCTACCTGTGATTAGGTCCTCTTGTTGGATACTTCGGTACTCACCCTTGTTTTTCTACATCTGTGTAGGCTGTGAGCCCGAATCCTATTGATATTCTTCTTCCTCTTTTAGACCGAGCTATTGGTAATTAAGAGGTAGTTGCTTGTTGCTCCAGCATACTCTCAATACTGTCGGATATCTTTAAGGTATTTTGTTCTAATTGAGAGACAAGGACTATTGAGACTTGTATCATTTCTTACCATTCTAATGTATTAAAGACTTACCTTGTGACTACCAGTTCTGGGAGTGTTTTAGTTTGGATTATGTCCTTTATGTTTTATGGCATTATTATTCTTAAGTTATGTTGTTTTAGTTTTCGCATTATCTTTTATTATGTTATTGTAATATGTTTACATTGACTTGTCTGGATGGATAAAGAAAGTGACATCACACCTAGTTTCAAATCGTGACACTTTTCACTTTAAGATAGTATCGATAAAATGACAATTAATCTCAATGTATTTAGTTCTCTCATGAAAGATTGAATTTGCAGCAATCTCTATGGTAGTTTACATATCACAATGTATGGTAGTAGGTACATGTAAATCCACTTTTAACTTTTGAAACAAACTGGTAACCCAAACCATATCTGTTAGTGTGGCCAAACTTACGTACTTTACTCTTTCAGAACTTCTGAACACTGTATTTTGTTTCTTATATTTCAAAGAGATTAATGATTGCCAAATATTAATAAGTATCCAGTAATTGTCTCCTAATACTGGGACAAATAGCCTAGTTTGCATCACAATATCCAGTGAGTATTGAGATCTTATTGGAACTCATAAGTAATCATGAACTTGAATTATCCTTGATGTATTGAACTACTCGCAAAGTTGCATGCTAATTTGAGAGTCTAATATTACACAAATTGAGCAATTTTTTTAAGACTATTTTTTGCTGTATATTAACATCAGAGAACAACATATCAATGTTGTTATTGTCATATTTTCTTAAAGTGAACTTGAAACTGCATTATAGATATGTTGAAGTTGATTATGCACCAGATAGTCCTGCTTCAAAAATTAACTCTACAGCATACTTTTTTCCAATTCATTACTATACAAGGACTTGATTTGCTAAATTCAATACGTAGAAAGTATTCCAGATCACCAAATATTTGATCTTAAAATGATGTGTAGCTCATGTTTTGTCTCCTGATCCAGTATAGAATCACTGTCTGTGATTAGTAAATCGTCAATATAATCTAACGTCATAATTAGACCTGTGGTGCTTCTTTTTTTAAATAAAGAATAATCCAAATGACTTTGGACATAGCCTGGATAACATAGTGCTTCCATGGAAGTAGCATTTCATTGTATAGATACTTGTTTAAGTTCATACAAAATCTTGACAAGTTTGCACTCATGATGCTTCTCTACTCTAGTAAATCCCTTAGACCACTTTATATACATCTGCTCAAATAAGTCATGTTGTAAAACAACATTAAGAATATCCATTTAAAATATTTAGTTCTCAACTGCTGCCAAGGTCATTATAGACCACATAGTAACCATCTTGACAGTTGGGATAAAAGTCTCTTGATAATCAATTCCTTCACTTAGGCTATAATCATTAGCTACAAACTTTATCACTTGTCAATTAGACTATCTACATTGTATTTGATCTTAAATACCCATTTGTAGCTTATTGCTGACTTTTTATCAGGCAACTTCACTATTTTTCAAATTTTATTTTCTTTTGAGAATTTTCTTTTTTGTTGCATAGTGTCACGACCCGGATCTAGGGTCTAGGAATGACATGGCGAATGAAAACCCAAAAGTCGCCAAACAAGCCTCATAGTACTCACATTCACATCATCGATACGGAAACATATTCGAATAGTAAACACATAATTCTAAGGGACGGAAGAATAGGACTCAAGCTATGGGGATATCATAGGGAATGGCGGTAGCATGAAATCACAAAGCACATAGCACATAAATACTAAGGGACGGGTAAGTATGACTCACCTATGGGGGCAATTCGAGACGTAGGATCTTTCACTTCATACAAATAATCATATCAGAAAGCTCATAACTAAGCCGTATAACAATAATCAATAGGTAACCAAAGACATCGGCATAACCTCCCAATACAACACTTGGCATATAATCGAAAAGGAGTTTACAAAATGTCCAACGATGCCTCTAAACATAAGATAGGTCGGGGACCAAGACATACCTCTGGCTCACCCTCAAAGTCAATAAAATAAGTAAAGCATCATAGGTAGAGGAATGATGTTTTGTCCTTGGAAGATAGGACTCACCACAACAAGCAAACTTGAGATCCGAGCTAGACGTTAACAATGGATGAATGTACTCCTCGGTCCCTACATGGTGAGATCATGTAGGCAAAAGTATGTGTTAGTACGTCTGAATGTACTAAGTATGCGGGATGCAATGCATATGACATACCAAACCTACATTTAATGTTAGATGACAAGGGCACATAATATAAAAAGAGTCGACAAGGGCACATAATATAGAAAGAGTCATGTATCAAAAGAAGAGTAGTATACAATATGCCATAAAATCGATGATGCATGATATGCATAATGCTTATATATAGTGAGGATGAGACCTCAACCAAAAAGAGTAAGACCAAGCGAGCTATTACTTGGAATCCCGAACAAATCTCCTCATCGATAAAGAGGTGGTCTACTTGCCAAAGGTAAACCATAATTCACCTTACGGGCACCCCAATTTTGGATAGGATTTTCACATTAAATCATATCATATCATACTTCACCTTATGGGCAACCCCATTTCGTATGAAGCAACCTTCTTTACGGGCACCCCCATTTTGGATAGGATTTCTATTATCTATGCTTGGCACATAGTTCAAGGAAGGGGAAACATGGAAAAGGGGATAAATATAAGGTGGATGGTGTAAAGGAAAACACACAAAATGAGGTGGAAGCTAGTGAAACATGGAAAAGGGATAAAAATGTGTTCTGGTGCAAGAAAAAATAAGTACATGCCTAATCAATGAGATAAAAAGAAAAATGTGTGAAAATAAAAGGCAAAGAGCTAAGAAATGAGAGTAAGGCACCCCAAAAAGCTTGAAATTGGAGAAAGGGAGAGTGAAGAAAAAAATGATAGTATTGGTAGGGAAAAACTATAGACAAAATACAATGTCAAGGAGAGTCTTTAGTCACTATATTTCCAAAGCATCATACCAAAGCCCTCTAAGCCTTCGTTACAAGCCAACAAATCATAAAGTAATCCTAGTCCAAGTAGTCAAAGGTCATGGTCATGAGTATGGGGGAAAGCATATGGTATTAAACTTGATATTTGAATGGCTGTTGTGAGAGTGAGTGAATTTTGTGTAGTCCCAAGCACTAGATCTGAAAATATCATCATGAGTGGGATATGAGACTTCTTTCTGTGAGCGCACTTGCATTGCATTATTGATATTAGACTAACTCAATGAGTGTTCCTTATTAATTATTGCCTTATTTGTCAAAGTTTCACTATCACATGTGTTAATCTGTATTGCTTGCTTGATAACTGTCAAATATGCTTTTGAGAGTGGTGTGACTATCTGTTCTTAAGTTTGATATGATGTATACCATTAGATTGAGGCATGTGTGTTACTATGGTACTTATGTATATTGAGTCTGCTGCTTAAGAGGTAGTAACTTTAAGTTGAGGGTGTTGATGTGCTATCAAAATACAACACATTTGATACTTAAAATATGGAATTTTCTATGTTCTCACAGCGATGTTGTAGATTTGATGTGTTTTATGCCTTTTTTGTAGGATTACAGGGTTGGCGTGATTTTTGGGCTAATTGTGCGGAACTTGAAGAATTTCTGGTGCTACGACATCCTTTACAGGCCGTAGAAGTTTCCACAGGCCGTAGAGTAGGTTTCGTAGCAAAATCCCGTGAAAGGGAGATTTTTTGAAGATGAATCTACGAACATGCAGATGATCCGTAAAACTTTATACAGGTCGTAGATTAGTGTCGTACCCTAAAGATTAGGAAGTGGAGAGTTGTTGAAAATTCATCAGACGAAACCTTCCACGGGCGGTAGAATTTTATACGGCCCGTAGATAGGTCTCATAGAAGTCAACCCAGAATTGCATATGGAATTCAAGAAACCTCGATTATGAGCCGTAAAACTTTATAGGGCCTTGAAGTTTCCCGTAGTGCCTGCCGACCCAATTCTTCTTGTCACGACCCAAGCCTAGGGCCTATACGTTAAACAGCACATGGGGAACCCGAAGGGACCCCAAGCAAGCCTCTTAACATATTATTACATATCCTTGGTCGCGGAAGCAATTAAATAACAATAAAAGAGTGGAAATAAAGGAACATGGGGTAAAGGGACATCTTTCATAGCATAAAAGATCATAGAGTAAAGAGAGTCAAGACTCATAGCATCAATACATATCTTATCTAACAACACCTCTAAACATAGAACTTAGTGGAGGCCAAGACAAGCAACCGAACTTACCCTCATACTCAAGCATACAATAAAAAGTAAAGTGAATCTTTATACATAGAAAAAGATCAAGTCAATGTCCCCGAAGTTAAGGATTCAAAACATACTTTGTAGGGAAATTACACTAGCCACGTGGAGAAGGATGATCAAGCGAGGATCAGGTTCCTACATGGTGACATTATGTAGGCATAGAGTATGAGTTAGTATATTTGAATGTACTAAGTATGCAGGATGCAATGCAACAAGGGATAAGCACCATGAGCAAAATGCATAACATAGACAATGAATAAGCATATAACAATATGACATGTATGAATGATGCTTGAAGTAAAATCATGCTTATATAGAACATAATACATGTGCAAGGAGAGACTATTAATAGTGAATATCTAAGGCCTACCACCCCCTTGGAGAGGCGAATGAGGTACAAACTCCCCAATTGGTTGATGAGATACAAACCCCTAAATAAGGTTGATGAGGTACAAACCCCCCAACATGGTTATCAAGGTACAAACCCCTCAACATGATTGTCAAGGTACAAACCCCTTGACATGGTTGTATGAGCCTACCATCTCTCGAGCGAGGCGATCGAGATACAAACCCCTCAATAAGGTTGCACGGGCCTACCACCTCTCGAGCGACGCGATCGAGGTTCAAACCCCTCAATAAGGTTAGTCAGGGCCTACAACCTCCCGAGTGAGGCTTAGTAATTCCCAACACTATAGAGATAATAGCATATTCATACATTTGTATCATCATCATATAGCCATTAAACTCATAAGACTTGAATTGGGCCTTCAATTCTTCAAGAAATCATAACCGGACATTTTATCAAGCACTTGACGGGTGTGTAATACTAGTGTAAAACCATGGAATTCAAGAGTGTAATCATGCTAGAAATTTAATATAAAACCATCAATAGATACTTGGTAACACCCTCAAATGGTATACATCGAAACCCTTCATCAAATCTCACAATAGATCTTAGATTCATAGCTCAAAATATACTAAAACAGTCATAATTTCATGAAGCCCCAACATAGTGTGCAGTCAAATTCATGATAAGTAAGACCCATGAGTAAATCAACTTTAAATCGTGCGATTTTAAGTAAAAAGAAGCTTGGGCATCATGGGTGAAAGGAACCCATTAAAGAAACCCACATACCTTGACTCTGGAGAATCCTTGAAGAAGATTAGAGATGGAGACTTGAAGCTTGAATGAGAACCTTAAGATCTGGATGAGTTTTGGGACTTAAAATTTGGAGATGAAATATTATCTGATGAAATATTATCTAAGTATTCAAAAGAGTATTTGGGAATGTCTAGAATGATATGAGGGTGAAAAAAAGGCTATGCATAGGTATTTTTATGCATGGGAAGGCTTTACCCAAGACTCAAATGCCTTGGACCATACAAGCAAAACAATGCACATTTTAACACTGTGGCGCGCTAGGGGCGGGGATCGCAACTGGAAAATCACATTTTTGCGATTTTTAAATTTTGCTACATTTGCTCTTAGATTGGGATCAGATCCATTTCTCACTCAATATGAACCACTGAACAATAATATGAAGTCAAATCTTTGATTTCATGCACGGATTTTGAGATACATGGAAATTATGATTTCGGGCACTTTTTGGGGTCGTTTCAATATCTTTCCCTTGGGAACATTCTTCCCCGAATGTCAAAGAAACATATATAAAAAGAGTAATCATGAAGAGATCGGCCCTAACAAGAATGCATCAACATACTTAAATCACCATTTTTAAAATCTCAACATAAGTGTAAAATCACCATGAACTTTGTTAATATAAACAATGCATGCAAATGACTTAGGGGCTTGAACATGAGACATGAAACCACATAGAAGACTTAGAATTAGTACCTTAGACTTGAGTAGGATGGAAAAGATAAGGATATCATTTTTGCATATCCGCTTCAACCTCCCATGTAGCACTTTCGACTTGTTGATTCCTCCAAAGGACCTTAACAGAAGCAACATCCTTGTTCCTCAGCCTCTTCACTTGTCTATCCAAGATCTCTATTGGAACCTCTTCATATGTCAAGTTTCTTCAACTAACCCCATAACACCAAGGGGCACAGTAGCATTAGGGTCACCCACACACTTCCTCAACATAGACACATGAAAGGCCGGATGAACTAATTCTATTTCATTAGGCAAATCCAACTCATAGGCCACCTTACCAATCCTCCTCATCACCCTATAAGGAACCACTTATCTAGGGCTTAACTTGTCCTTCTTAACAAAATGAACCACACCCTTCATGGGTGACACCTTCAAATAGACCAAATCACCAACCTTAAAATCAAGCTCCCTCTTTTTTACATCGGCATAAGACTTTTGGCAACTTTGGACTATTTTCAACCTTTCTATAATCATCCTTACCTTCTCCATAGCATCCATAACCAAATCCAGAACCAACAAAGCCACCTCTGCAACCTCAAACCACCAACCAGTGATCTACAACGTCTACCATAGAGAGCCTCAAAAGGAGCCATTCTGATGCTAGAGTGATAGCTATTGTTATAGGCAAACTCAATCAGTAGAAGATGATCATCCCAACTACCCTTAAGCTCCAATACACAAGCATAATCATGCCCTCAAGTGTTTGGATAGTCTTTTTGTCTTGGCTATCCGTTCGAGGGTGAAAGGTCGTACCAAGCTTTACCTTGGTTCCAAGACCTCCTTGGAAGGACCTCTAAAAGTGTGAAGTGAATTATCCACCATGATCCGATATGATGGACAAAGGAATCCCCTGCAGTCTCACCAAGTTATGAATGTACAACCTAGCATGGTCTTCAGCCTCATATGTAGTCTTAACTGGTAGAAAGTGAGCCGATTTTGTCATCCTATCAACCACAACCCAAATGGAATGAAAACCCTTTCTAGCCTTGGGAAACCCAACCACAAAACCCATATTAATCTCTTCCCACTTCCAAGTAGGAATATCTATGTCTTGGGCTAGGCCACCCGTCCTTTTTTTCGGCTTTGACTTGTTGGCAGCTATGGCAACCGGAGACAAATTTGACAATGTCCCTCTTCATGCCTCCCCACCAATACACGTCTCTCAAATCTCTATACATCTTAGTAGACTGGGGTGAATAGAGTAAGAATAACCATGAGCCTCATCAAGAATCCTTTTCCTCAAGCCATCAACACAAGGCACACACAACCTATCTTGGTTTCTAAGGGCACCATCTCCCCCTTCGGAGAAAGCCTCCACCTTGCCCTCTTTCACCAAGGCCTTCAATTCTTACAAGGAGAGATCAAGATATTGCTTAGCTAACCAATGAAGTTTAGAACCATCAATAACAACAATAACAACATTATTAACCTCTTCCAGCCTAACTCCCAATCTAGCCAGCCAATGGACCTCTCTAGCCACCCCTTTTCCACCATCATCAACATGAGCTGGGCTACCTATAGACACCTTACTCAAAGCATCTACCACCACAATAGCCTTACCAGGATGATAATGCACACTCATATGATAGTTCTTAAGAAGTTCTAACCACCTTATTTGTCTCAAGTTGAGAATTTTTTGAGTGAAGACATATTGGAGACTCTTATGATCGATGAACACATCAACATGCACCTTATACAAATAGTGACGCCAAATTTTCAAAACAAAGACCACGACGGCTAACTTAAGATCATGGGTAGGATAATTCTTTTCATACACTTTGAGTTGTGTAGAAGCATAGGCTATCACCTTACCATTTTGCATCAACACATAACCCAAACTAACTCTAGAAGCATCACAATACACAACAAATCCTTCTAGCTCTTTCGGTAGTGACAATATAGAAGCGGACACAAGCTTATCTTTCAATGTTTGGAAACTCTTTTCACACTCATCAATCCACACAAATATGGCTTTCTTTTGAGTCAACTTTGTCATGGGAGAAGCAATAGAAGAGAACCCATTCACAAACCTTTGATAGTAACCTACTAAGCCCAAAGTCTCCTAATATACGACAGGGTCAATGGTCTAGGCCTATTTCTAATCACATCCATCTTTTTAGGATCCACTTTAATACCATCTCCTGGCACCATATGACCTAGGAAGGCAACCTTTTTTTAACCAAGATTCACATTTCTCATACTTACCATACTACTTTTCTTCCCTCAATCTTTGTAGCACTACTCTCAAATGACCTATATGCTCCTTCTCACTATGAGAATAGATCAACAAATGATCAATGAAGACCACAACAAACGAATTAAGGTAGGGTTTGAAGACCCTATTTATAAGATCCATGAAGATGGTCGATGCATTGGTCAACCTAAAGGACATCACAACAAACTCAAAATGCTCATACCTAGTCCGAAAGGCCATCGTAGGAATATCACACTCCGTCACCTTCACTTGATGGTACCCAGACTGAAGATCAATCTTAGAGAAGTGGCTAGCCCCTTGCAATTGGTCAAATAAATCATTAATTCTTGGAAGAGGATACCTATTCTTGATGGTCACCCTATTAAATTGCCGGTAGTCAATGCACATTCTAAGAGACCCTTCTTTTTTCTTCAAAAACAATACCGGTGCACCCCAAGGTGATTGGATAGACCTAATAAAACCCTTCTCCAATAAATCCCTCAATTGGTCCTTTAACTCCGCCAGGGTCATACGGTAAGGGGGAATGGAAATGGGTTGAGTATCGGGAAGGAGGTCTATACCAGAATATGTTTCCCTTCTCCTTCTTCTATTGGTTAAACCATATTTGTGCCACCTCCTTGAGTTGGTAAGACGCCAACTCCGCCTTCTCTTTCGATCTAACACCCATGATAGTCAAAACCTTGTAGACCTCATCAATGAACTTTTGAGGGTCCTCATCCACCTTCGACCCATAGAATTCTAGGGGATTCATCCTCATAGTCTCTCACCTGAGATGCCGGTGTAGGAGCATGAGGAGCTTGGGTCCCTTTATTGGCTTGATTAGGCACAACTTGTGCAAGCGAAGTGAGGGCATGTCGAAGCTCACCATTAGTCGGTTGTTCCTTGGGAGTGCAATCTCTTCTTCCTCTTATGTTAGGCATGATCTAGCATGACAAAAAATAATTGTTAGGGGAAAATGTTACCTTAACTTGTATAGCATGACATAAGAGTAAGAAGAAGGAAAGCACTTCCTAAAACGTCTCATAGCCTCTTACTCATAGTTGTGGTGCACCACACAACCATGAATAAAACTCTAATCGACGTGGTGTGTTGGATGTCGAGGACCATTAACAACCTAGTGCTTTGATACCAATCTTGTCACGACCCAAGCCTAGGGCATTGACGTGACACGGCGCATAGAGAACCTGAAGAGAGCCCAAGCAAGCCTCTTAACATATCATTACACATTCTTGGTCGTGGAAGCAATTAAATAATAATAAAAGAGTAGAAATAAGGGAACATCGGGCTAAGGGACATCTTTCACAGCATAAAAGATCATAGAGTAAAGAGAGTCAAGGCTCATAGCATTAGTACACATCTTTCCAACAACATCACTAAATATAGAACTTAGCGGGGGCCAAGACAAACAACCTGGCTCACCCTTATAGTCAAGCATTACAATAAAAAGGGAAGTGAATCTTTATACATAGCAGAAGATCAAGTTGTCCCCAAAGTTGAGGACTCACCACTTATGTTGTAGGGAAATTACACTAGCCACGTGGAGGAGGAGGATCAAGCAGGGCATCGCTTACTATATGGTGACATCATGTATGCATAAAGTATGCATTAGTACATTTGAATGTACTAAGTATGTAGGATGCAATGTAACAAGAGATAAGCTCCATGAGCAAAATGCATAACATAGGCAATGAATAAGCATATAACAATATGACATGTATGAATGATGTTTGAAGTAAAATCATGCTTATATAGAACATAATACATATGCAAGAAGAGACCATTAATAGTGAATATTCAAGGCCTACCACTCCCTTAGAGAGGTGAATGAGGTACAAACCCCCTAATTGGTTTATGACTGGATTATCCGCTTTCACCGTATTCTATTCTTTGCATGTGAGATGAGAAGGATAGACAAGGTTGATGAGGTACAAACCCCCCAACATGGGTATCAATGTAAAAACTCCTTGACATGGTTGTCACGGTACAAACCCCTCGACATGGTTGCACGAGCCTACCACCTCCCGAGCAAGGCGATCGAGGTACAAACCCCTCAATAAGGTTGCACGAGCCTAACACCTCTCGAGCGAGGCGATCGAGGTTCAAACCCCTCAAAAAGGTTCCCCAAGCCTACAACCTCCCGAGTGAGGCTTGGTCAATTCCTAACACTATAGAATAATATCATATACATACATTTCTATCATCATCATATAGCCATTAAACTAATAAGACATTCATTGGGCCTTCAATTCCTCAAGAAATCATAACCGAACATTTTATCAAACACCGGGTGTGTAGTGCTAGTGTAAAATTATGTAATTCAAGAGTGTAATCATGCCATAAAATTCAATTTTAAATCATCAATAGATATTTAATAACACCCTCAAATGATATACATCAAAACCCTTCATCAAATCTTACAATAGATCTTAGATTCATAGCACAAAACATGCTAAAACAATCATAATTTCATAAAACCCCAACATAGTGTGCAATGAAATTTATGATAAGTAAGACCCATAAGTAAATTAACTTTAAATCAGGCAATTTTAAGTAAAAAGAAGCTTGGGCATCATCGGTGAAAGGAACCCATGAAAGAAACCCGCATACCTTGACTTTGGAGAATCCTTGAAGAAGATTGGAAATAGAAACTTGAATCTTGAATGAGAACCTTAAGATCCGGGTGAGTTTTGGGACTTGAAATTTGGAGATGAAATATTGTTTGAGTGTTTGAGAGAGTATTTGGGAATGTCTTAAATGATATGAGGGTGAAATAAGGCTAATTATTCAGACATGGGAAGGCTTTTTCCAAGACCCAAAAAGCCTTGGACCGAATAAAAATAGTGCACATTTTAACACGGTGGCACGTCAGGCGCGCGGATCGCCACTGAAAATCGCATTTTTGTGATTTTCAAATTTTGCTATGGTTGCTCTTAAATCGGGGTTAGACCCATTTCCCGCTCAATTTGACCCCCTAAACAAGAATATGAAGTCGGATTTTCAATATCATGCATGGATTTTGAGATATATGAAAATTACAATTTTGAGCACTTTCAAGGCACATGTTTGGGCACTTTTGGGATCGTTTCACTTCTATTTTGATTTGGCTTTGTACTTTAAATGCTATAGATAGGTTTTTTAAATTAGTTTTCATATGAAACATTAGGGAGTCAGTAGAAAAAGTAAGAAACATAGTGAGACACTTGGAAAACTATATTTTGTGTTCTAAATTCATACTTATGATTTTTGTTGAAGAGTTTGAATTTCTTTTCTTAATTTTATTCTTGTTACTTTCTAATTATACTATTCAATATCATGATTCTTACATCTACAATGATAATGAGGAGCTAAATTCATAACTGGGTGTGTGGGAACCATGAAGGTAGAATCGGATAATTCATAATTCTTGGAAAGTGTGCATGCATGTATTAATTGATTCTCTTTATTTTGAATGCATTTAATGGTAGCCAACGTTAGAACTTGCCTAGTGTTACTAATTGTATCAAGGTAGTAACAAATAAGAAAAGAGATTAATTAACAGGATTCGGTTGATGTTTCTCATCTAATCAACCAAACTGGATCAAGGGGAGGTTGTATTGGAACAATAGGTTAGAGTTATTGATGTCACACTGCTGGAATGAATCAAATCACATAGTGAAATTTACCTATCGCCTGGATTAAAGGGTTTGGTAAACTTAACCTACTGTTCTACATGCTACACACTAGAAAAGAATTTGATTATCAAGAAATACCAAGTTCGGGATCATGGGGAACACAATATCCTAGTACTGATTTCACACTTGTCTTAGTCTAGGATTTCTTTTCGTAGTTTGACAAACTTTTGAGAAGATAAGTAGGTTAATCAACTCGAACTGCCTGAAATTACTCTAAGGCTACCATATTCCCTATAGGTTCGACTCTAACCTTGGTTAGGTTATATATCTTGACAATGATCATATTAACCTTCAGAAAGGAGATGTAGCTTGGGGGACATCATTCATGACCAAGGCAAGCACCAAATGATCCCCACATGGTCCGTATGGCACTTCACTGGCCATATGGTGGTTTGTGTGAGTATCCTTGGCCTTGAAAACCATGTTTTGGCGAAGGCACATCACACTTGAACCTCATACGGTCCATGTGACCCTTCACAGATCGTATAACCCTCTCTATGGGTGTTGGCGTGAGAATTTTCCGAGCATGTAATCATCGTCTTGGAAGTTCATCAGTGGAAAATTGTGAAAGTGTAGCCTCACAGAAGGTCACATGGTCCATGTGCCTTGGCAACATTTTGTCATCCGTTTCTTTAATGGTGTTCTTGTAGTTTTAGCTATTTCTAAGGGTCATTTGTGACTTTCTAACCTATTCTAAACCTCTCAAAAAACCTATACTCTTCTATTCATATTCAAATTTAATTCAACACTTAGAATTATTCAAAGCTCTCTCAAAAGAACTCCTCTTAAGTGGGCTAGAAAAGGCTTAGCTTAGAGCTTCAGGAAAGGGTCTCTTCTTCATCAAATTTTTCTTGTTTCTTCTTGGTTAGTTAAGGTATGTTGGATCGATTTATGGTCCCTTTCAACCATGAATATCCCAAACTCGTTTCACTTGATTTTATGAAATCGAGCTTATATTAGATATGGGTTTTAAGGTTATTATTTATTTGATTCAATTGATATATGGGCTATGGTTAATTGTTGATGTTAAAGTGAATAACATCCTAATATATTGAATTGCATGAATGTTATGAAGATTTGAATTTGCATTATCCCTTTAAAGTTTGATCTAAGCATGGATAATCTAAATTGTGATTTAAATGTGAATTTACATGAATTTCATATTGTATTGTTGATTTAATATTGAATCTTTATTTCTCATGCTATTCTCATATCATTCATGGCATATGCATACATGAGCATTGATTTTATGAAAATAATTCGGTGGATTAAGCCCACATATGTTTATAAAAATGATTAGGTGAGTTAAGCTTATGTATGTTTATGAAATTTATTCGATGGATTAAGCCCATACATGATTACGATAAGAATGTGATCACATAAATGTCTATGATATTTGGGTGTTTACACCATATTGTATATATGTCAATGAACTATTCCTATGCATGAAAGTATAGATTGAATTATGATTTGGCCTTTGATCCCAAATATGTATGATTATGAAGAATGTTGACTTCTAATCCTAAGTATGCATTAAAATGGTTTGAAATTACAGAGCTTCTTTTGAAAGAATGTATATGTATAAGTATTCTTATGGGATGATGACATCACCGAATGGGATTGGAGGCGTCGGAATTATCCCCAAGGGTCCTCTTCCTCTCTCTTGAACTATGTGCCAGCATAGGTATATAGTAACCATTACCGAAATAATCGGGTCGTAAGGTATGATTATAGTTGTGATATGATGTGATATAAAAATCCTTCCAAAATGATCGGGTCGTCAATAAGGTGGCCATCACACTGAAATGTCTGGGTCATAAGGTGTGGTGTAGATTACCTTTGGCAAGTAATCTTGTCTCACTCAATAGGAGGCTTTCATCAGGTTAATTCATGTAATAGCTCACATGGATTTGAATGTCAGTTATGGTCACATCCCCTCTATGTGTACGAATTATGGCATTGCATGCATCATGGATTTAATGGCATATTGTTATATTACTCTTCTTTTCTATGTTCTTCTTTCTATATATATGCTCCCTTGCAATCTAACATTGAGTGCACGTTTAATAAGTTCATATACATTGCATGCCTCCATACTTAGTACATTCAAACATACTAACACATACTTTTTGCCTACATGATCTAACCATGTAGGGGTCAGAGATAATATCCATCCACTTTTTGACGGCTAGTTGGATTCATGAAAGTTGTTGTGGTGAGTCCTATCATCCAAGGACAAGCGATCATCCATCTACCTTCTATGTTGCTATCGGTTATGTTATATTTACTTTGAGGGTGAGCCAGGGACATGTCTTGGCCTCCATCTTTTTTTATGACTAGAGGCATTGTTGGACAACTTGTAGACTCTTGTATAGATATACGTTATGTTTGTTATTTGGAGATTATGGATATGCTTATCTATTGATGTGGGTATTATGATGATTGGTTATGATATGATGTGGAAATGTGGAAAGTCCCAAGTCCCGTTCAATCACCATAGAGTGGGTCATACTTACCCATCCCTTAGTTTTTATGTGATATGTACTATGTGAATTCATGTTAATCCCTATCCATATGACATCCTCATAGTGTGAGTCCTACTTTCCTGTCCCATAGATCTATGTATTTACTACTTTGTTATTCTCTTCTGAATC
>JAABOM020058287.1:0-14114 GCA_011800125.2 Solanum clarkiae | reverse complement strand
TTGTTAATCGTTGGCGTTATTGTAAATTGTATAGACGTTGGACATCCGGAAGCATAAATTGGATTGGTCTTGCGTTGAAATTAGTTGGAGAAAGATATCAAGGTATGTAAAGATTTTCTATATCTTGGCATGAGTTGTTTAAACTTAGTCAATGTCGTACGTTTGAAAAAAAAAAGAAAGAAAGAAATTCCTTTTCCTTCACAATTTAGGTCTAAATATAAGCCAAGCTCATTCTTTGCCACTTTTATCCTAAGTTAATCCCATCCATAACTTTTGAGTCTTTAAAATTCATGAATGGTGTTCGTTTGACCAAAAGTTAAATAGTTTGGAAAACTATAGTTTCGAAATTGTTCTGAAATTTCTAACGCGTGCAACTTTCGATAGAAATTCTAAATCACTTTAAAAATTATTTTGAAGCCTATTCTAGTAATGTGTATGATGGAAATTAAGCAAGTTCGTTTGAAATCACCTTTATGTGTAAATTTGAGCAACTTTGACAATATTCAAAAATGAATATTTTGCGTATCAGTGAGTTTATGGAACTGGTTTTTATGCATGTGTTTTTCACGATTTTATTCGTGCCATTTTGGTCTCGTCCACCAGTTTCCGAGCTGATTATTATCGTGCTTATGTATAACTATATGTATATATGTATATATATTTTGAAGTAGGTTGGATACAGCGAGTCGGTTTGCCCATGGACCGGCTTTGCTTAGTTTGGAGACATAAGGAGATGGGCTTCGGATATGTTGGCATCATGACGTGTGAGTGCAGGGACGGCGATACGTAACGCCTGTAACTCACTTATCGGGCATGATGGCCTTTACATGACGTGTGAGTGCAGGGATAGAAATACGTAACGCCTGTAGCTCACCTATCCTATGACGTGAGTGCTGGGACTCCTTTTTCCTCGGCTCACCTATCCTACGACGTGAGTACGTGGAACCGTCGCCTCGGCTCACCTATGCTACAGTTGGGACTTGTGTTGGAGATTTCAGAGATTTGAAACCTCTGGTGTTATGATGTGGTATGGCGCGAGTTTGGAGGTTGCCATTGTTCCTGTCCGATATGCATTATTTTAATATTTTAAATAAAGAATTATTTTGATGGTTGCATGCAGGTTAGACTCATATATTTTTATTTGGATTATTCTCATTTATGTTTCGTATTTTTTGCTTTACATACTCGGTACGTATTTCGTACTGACCCCTTTCTTTCGGGGGGGCTGCGTTCATGCCCGCAGGTACCGACGTACAGGTTAGAGAGCCATCTTCTTAGGATCTCTGTCTACCGTTGAATTGCTTCCTTTGCCTCCGGAGCAGACGTTTGGTATTTACATGTACCCTTATTTTCTGTATTTTGCGTTTATATATATTCGAGGGTATGACGGGGCCCTGTCCCGTTCTATGATTCAGTTCGTATGTATAGAGGTCTGTGAATACATGTGGGTGTGGGATATTTCAGGTGATACGATTGCATATGTACGATACTTTTATTTGGCGGTTCTACCGCAGTGGTGACCTTGTCAGCCCGCATATATATGTATACGTATGTATAGATATTTGTGGTATGCTGGGTTTGCTGTTTGCAGGTTTGGTTAGTCAGTAAAATAGAGGAAACTCTGCCGAAATTTTGGTAGATTCCTTAGCTGTTATAGTTGGAAATTCGAGTTAGTGTTTTTCTGGGTGCCCAATCGGCACTAATCACGACCCCTGGGTTGGGTTGTCACAGTTTTGTTGTATCATCAGTCGCTCATGGATGATGATTGTCGGATAGAGAAACTACCTAATGAATACATGTACATTATTTCATTGAGCTGCATACTTATGATAGTTGAGGTATTTTTTTACTTTTAAAAATTACACATTTTATTAAGTTGAATTGAGCTTTATTTCTTGCCATTAAGTATTCTTTGAGTTATTTTTGTTCATCTATTTACCATGTCGTATATTTCATGTACTGACATTATTCAAGGTTCTATCATTTTATGATGCATATATAGGTGCTAGGGACCCTCAACAGACGCATCATTAAAGATCTAATCATTCCAGACAACGATGAGAACACTCTGCATTCGGAGTTTATATTTCTTAATAGTGCTTTTGAGGTAGCCATGGTACTATCCCGATACCTTCTTATGAGTTGAAAAGACTTCATAGACTGATTTAGACAGATTTAGAGTGTGGTCTACTATTTGTCTATTTGACACTATTATATATTATATATCCTGCCTCTCTACTTTTATGGTAGTGGTAAGGTCTGCGTACATTCTACCCTCCCCAGACCCCACTTGTGGGACTTTACTGGGTATGTTATTGTTGTTGTTGTATATATTATATATCCTATTGAATCGAGATATTGAGTTATCCTTAGCTTGTTTCTGCTAAACTTATATTATTCTAAATTGATGATTGAGTAGCCCAGTTGAGTTAGCGTTGGTTTTGCTATCGAGTATTTCGCTGATTGAATGAGTGACTAGGTCAGGTGGTTTGTTTGGGGACTAGTAATGATTTAGTAGTGTCAGCTACATCGATGGGTATATGTTTGGGTCGCGACAAACTTGGTATCAAAGATCAGAGTTCAAAAATATCTAAGAAGCCTTTTATACTTAAAAAAAAGAACATTTATCGATCGATTGTAATGACAAACAATATTTTCTTACTAAATAGCGACAGATTAGCTACGAAAAATATTTTGGTTGATAAAATATCAAAGAAATTTATGTTCTTCAATAGCGATGAAATTAAAGATAAATTTTAATCCGATGCTAAAATTTGGCACTTTTGTTTTGCCTATGGAAATGGCATGCTATGGTTTATGACAAAATTATTAACGTGTTAGTGATGGATTTAATGACGCTTTCAGCTCTATTTTAATTTGTTTGTCTTTTACCTATAGAAGGAGCAATGACCAATAATTGTAGAAATTAGCTCTATTTTATTTGTAATAGAGCTATTCATTTTTGTTTGTGAAAGAAGAAAGCTTCATTTTCGTTTAAAGTGTCCTAATACCTTCATTTCTCTCTTCTTTGTTTGTGTTGTGAAGCTCAGTGACTGAAAGAATCTTTGCCAAAATTGTGGGGTCTGTTTAATACAAACTGTCTAGATTAAGTTTGAGTTTCATTATGAAAGTGGGTTATCTGTGTTATATCAAAGTTGTATCTGCAATCAACTCTATTTTATCTATCAACAAAAAATCTCCCCAACTTGGATCAACATTCCTCTTCTTTTCATTCTCTCGATCTTATGCGCATGTTATATATATGTTATTTTGCTTTATAATTGTATGGACTTTTGAATTCTGGTGTATATATTGTCCATTTTAACATTGCAAAGTCTCCAAAGCTGCATGTCTTTTACACTCTTCATTCTGCTTTATCTAAATAGAACGAATTACCAAGGAACAAAATGTTGGGGGTAAAGTCTATTGGGAGGGATGTTTGTCCATCTCTCTCATATCCTATCTTGAACGATTAACTACTGCTAATTTTTCTCTCACTTCTATTAAATTATAAAAGTTTCTTGCTAGAACATCTATTAAATGTCATAATTCTAAACTTCTCCTTCTTAACATTAGATGTCACTATGCATTTTTTTATACTGAGTACCTATGAAATAGATAGCTCTTTCCACAAGCTCCTCCGAATAGTAACAGAAATAACGAACTGGGTGAACTTTTAATCCTTCTCCGCAATTTACTTGAGCCAACAAAAGTTAAAACTCAATGCTTAAATTGTAAAGTTGAAGAGTAAATTGGACCCTTTATCAAAAAGGAATGAAATATGAATAAATCGCTCTGTACAATGCGATTTATGCCTTATGTAGATGCAACTAGAACTGTCAATATGGGCTAGCTCCGTTGGGCCGACCTGGCCTAACCTGGGAATTTAGTAGGACTAGGCTACAATTTTTGGAGCCCATTTAAAAAATGGGCTCTTTAGTCCGACCTGAATATGTCTGCTAATTTGTGCGACTTTTGCAATATGGGTTGGGCCGGCCGTGGACCGAATTGAAAATAATTAAAATAATAATTAAATAGAGTATTAAAAATAATAAGAGTCCAAATTCAAATTTCATTTAAAAATTTTAAATATTAAAACCTAGATACGAATTATATTTTTATAATATGTACTCCTCCGTCTGTCTTTACTTGTCCCTTATTGACTTGGCATAGAGATTAAAAACAATAAATAATAGGGGTAATTTTACTAAATCACCCTTTGAATATAATAAATACAATATCTTGAAAAATGTAACAAGAAAATAATTATAATTAATGATAAGGGTAAACTAGAAACTTAGTGTGAAATTATCTTTTCATTTCATAAAGTGGACAAGTATTGTTGGACACCTCAAAATAGTATAGTGGACAAATAAAGATGAACAGAGGAGTAAGAGTAACATAAATATTATGTAATATTTTTTTGTTGCTATTTATTTTAATATTTTTAAATTATAACTTTATTTAAAAATTTATAAAAATAATATATGAATAAAAATGTGAGTTGGTCCGATAACACCCGCAGCCCACATACTAATGGGTTGAATTAGCTATTTTCTAGCCCATAAAAAAAAAGATCAACTTAGCCTGATCTGTCAAATTCCAAAGTCTGTGAGGGCTAGCCCAGATGGGTGGGCCGACCCGTATTCAAAGCTCTAGATGCAATGTTTTTTTCTCTATTCTCTCTCTTCCTTTTATTGCTTAAATGCCAAATAAAAATATTTACTTATAATTTTTACATCTGTATAGTTCACCAGAGGTTAAAATACAGAAAAATGCGTCATATCTACTTAAATTTTGCTATTTAGATTAGAAATACTCTAATTATGATAGTGACTTATGCCTCTCTGTTGTTATACAAACAATTCACATATACACTTTTTGTCTAACGAAAGTAAAAAAAATATAATTATAAATTAATTTTTTGATTTAAAAAATAATTGATTAAAGGTATATTTGATCATTCTAGCACCTTTTTTTTTTTCTTTTGAATATTGTTATTCATCTACTAATTTGAATTTATTATTTAACGGTCAAATTCATTTTTGTCACTTATTCTCTTGTAAAATTTAGGGAAAAGGATAAAAAATATTCCAGAATTATTTGAAATGGAGTAGAAATACCCTTCCATTATATTTTGGTTCAAAAATACTCCTCCATTATATTTTTGGATCAAAAGTACCTCTCTATTATATTTTTTGCTAAAAAATACCCTTCCAATAAATTTTTGGCTAAAAAATACCCCTCGTCCTAACAAAAATGAAAAAAGGTAAAAAATAACCCTTAACTATTAGAAATGCAGCAAAAAACCCCTTTGTTAGTTTTCGGCTAAAGAATACCCCTCCGTTAAAATTTTAAAGTTATTATTTAAATAGAAAAGGGTTAAAAATACCCTTAAACTATTTGAAATAGTGCAGACATACCCCTCCATTACTTTTTGGCTCAAATGATCTGCACTATTTCAAATAGTTCAAGGGTATTTTTAACATGAGCACAACAATTTCTAACATGAGCACAACAATTTCTATACAAGATTCGTGGGCTCGAAAATATTGAAGAATTAGATCCTATTGAACTCGAAAAATTAATTGAAGGATGAGGCGACCATTATAACGAGGATGAATCAATGTTATCACTCAGAGATCAACTTTTGAGGAGTTTGCAAATGAAATAACAGTCTCTTTTGACATGAAAAGGCTAGTCTCGAACCTAGTATCAAAGAAGAAAACCTTTTGAGTCCCAAAATAGGATTCCACGTGGACTGATCATGTGTAGTTTTTTATCCACATAATATGCATGGTGTTATTTCTATTAGTGAGAGAGGTACCTTTTTTCGCAAATTTTAAGGGAGGGTATTTTTGAACTAAAATTTAATAAAGGGGAAGTTTTGCTCCATTTCTGATCATTTAGGGATATTTTTAACCCTTTTTTGTTTTCATTGGGGGAGGGGAGGGGATATTTTTCAGCCAAAAAATTTAATTGAGAGGTATTTTTGAGTCAAAAAAATTATTGAGGGATAAATTTGAGCTGAAACCTAACAAGGGGGTATATCACCTCTATTATAAATAGTTCAGGGGTACTTTTGACCCTTTTCCCTAAAATTTATGTCACGCTCTGGGAGGGTACCCTGGACGTAACTGGCATTCAAAGACTATTGCTAGTCCTCGACTAAGCCACTTGGTCTCATCGTCACATCTTACTCAACAACGGAAGAAATACTCAAGGAAAATATTAAAGATAAGACAAAATTATTACAAATAGTTTCTCAAAAAAGTTCAAGACTGAATATAAAATACTCAACAATACTCCACTCTAGGTCCATGAAGCCTCTATTCTAATCGTATAGAAGGTACCATGACAGGTCATGGCTACCCAACTCAACAAATAAATAACTGAATAAAATAAGAACAGTCTCCCCCGAAAAGTAAGAAGGGTTCACCAATCCCTTGATCTCGGAATTCTGAACTCAACGGTGCACCTGCTGAAGTCCTCCGTCTCTCGTATCTACATCATGAAATGATGCAACGTCAAATGGCATCAGTACGTGAAATGTACTGGTATGTAAATAAGCTAAAAGTAAACATATAAAGCTCAAACTAATCTACAGACTTGACTCAAGACTCAACTCTTCATCTCATAAATCAATTGAAGAAATCATGCAAGTTTTTAAGTCTGAAATCATACTTTAGAAATAGACTCAGTGTTTAGTTTAATGCGACTCAGTTCAAAAATCAGGATACGCTCAACTCAAGTATTACTTGGAATTTTCTCTATCCGACATAACTCCCATCACCATGAGTTTTAGCGATGTACAATGAACATGGAATCGTTGCATCGCCCATCCTTAACTTGCCACGGGAAAGGAAGTGTCAACCTCTACCTCTCTCTCGGATCTTAAGAGAGTGTCCCTCTGTGGGGACTTAGGCCACCAGAATTATCCTGTGCGAACATCTTGCGCTGGTAACGTAGTTTTGGAGACTCTCTTCACCTAACTCGATACTCAATCCTCCTTCCAAGACTAAATCGTGCTTATAGAAATTAGCTCAACTCATCTCAGACAAGTCAACTCAGTTCTCCATAGCTCAACTCAATTTCTCAACAACTCAATAACTCAAGATCGTCGTCCATGCAATGTAACTCAAGACTCTAGTCCACTTCATGCAAGACTCTCATGAATTAAGGTCAAGTGACATCACATTAGCGTGCTCAGAATATACGCCATGATGGATACTCATTATATGCATATATAAAGCAATAAAACATACGAGAAGCAAGAAACATACTTCTCATGATCACATTACTTAGTTTGACAAAGTGGGGTCCTAATTTCAATTAATCAGTAAGGAAAAAGCTAAGTCTAGGGTTCATGTATCAATCAGATGAAATACTCTTATAATTCAAGGTAACAATAGTGCAACTCATAATTTGACTTAAATAATTTCAAAAAACTCAATCTTGTACAAGATTTCAAGATTTGTCAATCATAAGATATAAAGAATGCAATTTATACATAAATTCTCAGCTCAAGTTAATAACAGGGCATGTGGATGAATAAGTCAAACACTTTAGGTATCCTTACAGACCTGGAATGAAGATCAATCACCCATCTCCACAGGAAATTTAACTTTGGCTCAAGACTCTAGCTCTCTGCTCTTCTCCTCTCAAAACCCTCACTTTGATCACTAATAAAGAGGGGGTTTTAACCCTTAATTTTGAGAAAAATGACTCTAATACTCATTTATTAGACTTAAAATTGGTTTGGAATACCCAAAATACCCTTCTCGATTTTAAAAGAAAAAACGTCAATGAAAGTACACTGTTCCGCGACCCGCCAAGTGCGCGGACCAGTGTATTTTCCTCCAAATTTTTTCCGAATGGATTTTATTTCTCCCGTCGAAATTTTTATAAAAAATAAGATGAGGTTATAATTAAAGACGCTAATAGAAAACCAAAATAACTAGTTATAGCTATGAGTGAAAGTAAGAAAGTGAAAGTTCAGTCCTCACAGTTTTCCCATCCCACTGCCAAAAAGAAAGTGTCACTACAACGCCCTGTTCACATTACGCCAGGGGCACGGACTGATACTGTCTCCTAATTAATGAGCGAAAATTATTTTTTGACTCGGTTGCTCTAAAATAGAGTTGAGACCATTTTCCCACTCAATTTATCGCTCTGATCATAAATCTAGTCTTGAATTTTCCATTAGAGCTTTGGAAGACGTGTTATATGCATGATTACGTTCTACGGGTAATTTAAAAATTTCATGGGTATTACATTATCTCCCCCATGGGATCATTCGTCCTCGAAGAATGAGTGGAGATAGACATCAAGGCATGAATAACAATAGAAAGTTCCTCTCGATACTCGCTCAATCAATCAAACTCTCAACTCCTCATCGATCTTAACAGTCTCTATTTAGACTCAGAAAAACACACATCAATAACTTAATTACTCAATACTCCAACTTATGAGTGAACATCGAATCAAGAGTAGAAAACTCAATTCGATAGAGGGCATCATCATCTACATCTCACAACTCTCATTAAGGCCTAAGTTTTACTGCATACTCTTACCAATGTCAAGACTAACTCAAGGTCACCTTGTGCTACATTGTAAGTTAGTCACAATCCTATAATCTATCCCATAAGGTTCTCATTTTATACCTTAGACACCCTCACCGGCAGGCACGAAGGGGATATCGAAACTTGAGCAATTCGAATAATTCAAACACCTCGTCAATCAATTTTTTGGACTCAATAAGAAGGTCATCAACTCTAATCGACAATGGGACTATCGTGATATGCAAGACTCTATGGACACTATCGAGTTCAACTCCCCACCTTAATTGTACTCCCTTTCATGGCAATCTACTCTCTCAACTTAGGCTTATAACTCTTACTCAATTTTCCATCTAACCAGCTCCTCCTCTTCCATTCAAGCCTACTTCTAAGCTTCAAGGTACTATTCACGAGATGATCACATGCATACAAAGTCAATCCTCAATACTCAACTCTAAACTTCCACGGGCTTTCATTAAAAGATCACTAGTCTTCTTCACTACTTCACTACTCTTTCTCGAACCCTTATTATGAAGTATTCACTAGTCTATCATTGATATTCACCTAATAACAACCACGAATTCAAGCCTATCACTCTATCCACTTCAACTATACCTTAGAATTTTCAATCCTACTTAGCACTTCTACCCCCACCATTCAATGAGTTCTCACTCAAAGTCACACGAACATACTCTTACCTACCTACTGCTCATCATAAGGTTTTGTTTCTCTCGTCCTTCCTATCTCTATCCCTATATGACACAAGTTTAACACCAATATCATAATAAGGATATACCTACTCCTCCTCATCTACCCTCATCCTCAGTCTACTACTATCAGCATCACTATTTGGACCTGGAGGAACTCATCATGTCCCCCTTTGGTGAAACCTCAAACTACTACCTCTCCATCCAAAATAAGCATGAATAACCTAAAGGACTTACATACTCAAGTACGAAGAGGCTCAAAGGGAACATCAACTCAAAGATAGGAACTCAACTTCATTATTCACAATTCAGGAGCACTCATTCTCTCTCATCACCCATAACTCATCCACTATCATCTATACTTCTATCAAGACTAGAAAGGTAGATCACTCAAAGGGCTCGGAACGGAGATCATTAGCACGATTCAATCAAAAAAAGATATTATCTGAGGACATTCATGTTGAAGTATAATCTCCCTCGTCTATCAAAACTCACTCTGAGTTCACAGAACTATATGTAGTGTAAAACTCAAGTCATATCTTATTGAGCATAGGACTGGAAACTCTTGGAATCGTGGGGTAAGATCAAGATTAATGTATGAATTTATCTCTTCTCATTCTCAAAACTCAGCGTGAATGGGAATAAACATGATGTGCATGGAACTAGGCCATAGGTACGATAATAATACACCAGAAGGGAATATAGTATCATCTCAACTGAAGGGTAAAGATCGTATGAGATGGAAAAGAGTTAATATCTCATCTTTATCAACCCATCACTATCGAAGACTCAAGATCTACTCTGGTCTACCAGTTCATCATCTCCCCCTTAGCTCTCAACGTCCTCTCTCTAATTTTGGGAATCAATTTGCTCTACTGGGCTATAAGCATATACCTCCACACGATCGAGAAATCACTATGTACAAAAATATCTTAAACTCTTCTGTTGTGTTATAGTCACATACATATGACTAGCTACTTAGAATCTTGTCAACGATATCACTCTTAGTTTCCTCTTGTCTCTGTGGAACTTTCCCTCTGTCTTTGCCACTCTTAATGGCGTACATAACCACTTTTCACAACTCTTACAATCTAACCTCATCTTTTTGCCTACTAACACTAAACTTTTGTGCTTTTATAAACTCATTTGTATAACATTTCGACTATGAAAAAATCATCATCATCTATCCATAAGCCCAAATTAACTTAATGGCTCAGGATGACACAAAATGCTTACATCAGCCTACTCTACATTGACAACTCCAATAAACTATCTAGATTCTTATAATAGTCATAACTTAGAGCTTCACACATCTTTACACAATCATAGATACATATCTCAAGCCTCTTCTTATCTATTGAGCTATCCTCGTCTCACTCGTCTTGCCTAAGGGGCACTTATACCCTGCCTATAGCACCACTTCCTCACAAATCAACGTCTTCCTCTCAAACTCTTAGAGCAAATCTCCAAATAAGACTTTCATTCTCACGATGCTATCTCATCTTTAATACTACTCCTCAAAATTCAAGCTTAGGGTCTAGTACTAATATGTTTATCTATCACATACCAACTTACAACTACTATGTAAAAATTTAGGGAACATAAGCCAACTAAAATTTCATAGCGAGTATTCAATCAACATATCCCTTTCTCTCAACTCAGTACCACCCACCTATTCAATCATATCTCTTATCTAACAAAGCTAATAACTCGATGAGTCTCATGAGCTCTCACTTAAAATCATAAGCCTAATTTAGATCTATCACATTGAAAGCACTTCCTTCCCCTATTCAACATCTACCTCTCACCCTCACAATACAAATATCAAAATACATCAACTTAGAACTCTCCCTAGTCTGAGCACGCTCTATCACATTCTAACAATAATAGTTCCTCTATATCTCATCATGAAAATCATAAAGTACTTATGACTCTTCCGTCAAATTTATGAAAATCGACTCATTACCTTATTACTTACCGAATAGGTACATAATCTAACTATAAACCTCGATTAGCCATCACTCTTGCTATCTTGTCCCTTTCTTTCCATCATCATCTTTCTAACTCGGGGATGACTCAATTCTACTTAGGGTTTATAGGACCTCATATCTCACTCTCTCATGTGGTAACATTAACCTCTTTAGAGACATAAGTTTCTCTCTCATAGCTAGGGATCAAATTTAGAAAAAAAGAGGGTCTGAGTACATCTACAGCTAACTGAAATGCACGATTCATATGGGCAATAGTGATCTCTTTGTAGCCAATCAACTTAGCACATTAGTCGAATTCTCTTAAGTCTGGTGCAGTCTCTCTACCTTTCTGATTATCTATTCAGGGATCTTATCAGTAAGAGTTTGAACATTACTGTTTCTATCACCTCGCGAATAAGGCATAGTTGAAATGTTTAGAGCAGCGCACGAATCAGAAGAGAGCTTTCGTAGACTTTAACTCTATCGCACGAATTTAGAATGAGAAAGAAGTGAGGCAATTCCTATGTCCTATAGCCTCCTGCTTATGAAGTGTGGTCAACAATACACACATAAACAAAACTCCACTAGATACAACTTCGCAGACTCTCTAGGAAACTTGAACTCGTTCTCTAATACCAAGTTTATCATGCCCTAGGAGGATATCCTGGATGTAACTGAACTCAAAAACTATTGCTAGTCCTCGAGCGAACCGTTTGGTCTCATCGTCATATCTTACTCAACAACAGAAGAAATACTCAAGGAAAATATTAAAGATAAGACAGAATTACTATAAATAGTTTCTCAAAATGATTCAAGAATGAATGTAAAATACTCAATAATACTCCACTCTAGGTCCATGAAGCCTCTACTCGAATCGCCTACAAGGTACCATGATAGGCCATGGCTACCCAACTCAACAAATAAATAATTAAATAAAATAAGAATAGGCTCCTCCAAAAAGTAAGGAGGGCTCACCAATCTCTGGATCTCGGAACTCTGAACCTCAATGGTGCGCCTGCTGAAGTCCTCTATCTCTTGTATCTACATTATGAAACAATGCAGCGCTAAATGACGTCAGTATGTGGAATGTACTGGTATATAAACGGGCTAAAAGTAAACATGTAAAGCTCAAACCAATCAACAGACACGACTTAAGACTCAACTCTTCATCTCATAACTCAACTCAAGAAATCACACAAGTTTTAAAGTTTGAAATTATTCTTTAGAAATAGACTCAATGTTTAGTTTAATGCGACACAGTTCAAAAATCGGGATATGCTCAACTCAAGTATTGCTTGGAAGTTTCTCTAACCGACATAACTCCCACCACCATGAGTATTGGTGATATATAACTAATATGGTATTGTTGCATCGCCCGTCCTTAACTTGTTACGGGAAAGGATGAACCAACCTCTACCTCTCTCTTGGATCCCAAGAAATTGTCCCTCCATGGTGCTTGGGCCACCAGAATTATCCTATGCGACCATCCTACACTGGCAATATAGTTATTGGGTGACTCTCTTCATCCAACTTGATGCTCCATACTCCTTCCAAGACAAGATCATGCTCATAGAAATTAGCTCAACTTATCTCAGACAAGTCAACTCAATTCTCTGTAACTCAACTGAATTTCTCAACAACTCAATAATTCAAGTTCGTCGTCCATGCAATACAACTCAAGACTCTATTCCACATCATGCAAGACTCTCATGAATTACGGTTAAGTGACATTATATTAGCATGCTTAACATATACGCCATGATGGATACTCATTATGCACACATAAAGCAATAAGACATACGCAAAGCAAGAAAACGTACTTCTCAGGATCACACATTTAGTTTGACATATTGGGTTCACAATTTCAATTAATCAGTAAGCAAGGAAAAAGCTAAGTCTAGGGTTCATTCATCAATCATGTGAAATACTCTTATAATTCAAAATAACAATGGTGCAACTCATAATTTGACTTAAGTAATTTCAAACTCAATCATGTACAAGATTTCAAGATTTATCGATCATAAGATTTAAAGAATGCAATTTATACACAAATTCTTGACTCAAGTTAATGAAGGGGCGTGTGGATGAACAAGTCCAAAACTTTAGGTAGCCTTACATACCTGGAATGAAGATCAATCACCCAACTCCACAGGAAATTTAACCTTGGCTCACGACTCTAGGCTCTCTGTTCTTCTCCTCTCAAAACCCTCACTTTGATCGCTAATAAAGGTGGGTTTTAATCCTTAATTTTGAGAAAAATGACTCTAATACTCATTTGTTAGACGTAAAATGGGTCAGGAATACCTAAAATACTCTTTCCGATTTTAACAAAATAAACGTCATTGAAAGTACACTGGTCCGCGACGCGCCAGGGGCACGGACTAGTTTATTTTTCTCCAAAATGTTTCCGAATGAGTTTTATTCCTCCCATCAAAAATTTCTAAAAAATTATAAGTGTCACTCCGCGCCCTCTCCGCGTGGCGCCAGGGGCGCATACTAACACTGTCTCCAAATTAATTAGCGAAAATTATTTTTTGACCCGGTTGCTCTAAAATCGGGTCGAGACCATTTTTCCACTCAATTTTTTATTCTGATTGTAAATTTGATCTCGAATTTCCCATCGGAGCTTTACAAGACATGTTATGCGCATGATTACGTTATAGAGATATTTCAAAAATTTCACGGGGTGTTGTCATTTATCATAGATGCCACAAATATTTTTTTTAGAGATATAAAAACTAAATTACAATATAGCCGCAAAAAAGAAATAATTTCAATTTTTTAGAGTAGCAGGCTAAGTTCTTCTTCTTCTTCTTCTCCTTCGTCTTCTTCTTAGTATTAGTTGTATTTGTATTATTTTTACTATTATTACTCCTTTT